>SNQJ01S0088643.1:37624-52694 GCA_010110895.2 Picea sitchensis
TAATACTTCTTGAGGTAGAGTCCATTTCTAGGATCCTCCAAAGCATTCCCTTCAAAATCGACCAAATGATAAGTGCCCTTTTTTAATACCTCTTTTATAATGAAGGGTCTGAACCAGATGTGTTTAAACTTTCCTGACCCCAGGGGGTCCTTGTCTTGGTCGTAGACTAGGACAAGGTCGCCTTCAGAGAAAATCCGAGGATGAATGGACCTATCATATTGACACTTGAATTTTTTCTTATGAGCCTCGTTGGCCAAGGCCGCATCACGACGCTTCTCATCAAGCTTCTCAAGGTGTACTAACCGCTCTTCAAGTGGAGAAGTATCTGGCAATAACTGTACTGCCAATTTCAGAGATGGGATTTGACATTTGATGGGAAACACTGCCTCCATCCCGTAAACGAGTTGGAAAGGTGAGAAACTAGTTGCAGTCTTAACTGAGGTTCGGTAAGCCCATAATGCCGAGTATAACATCAAATGCCAGTTTGACTTTGCTGAGTTGATAGTTCATTGTAGAATCGTCTTAAGAGTTTTGTTTACAACTTCCACCTGCCCATTGGCTTGGGGGTGGTAAGGCAATGAATGTTCCTGCCGTAACCCAATTTTTGATGTTAATTCGGACATCATTTGGTTCTAAAAGTGACTTCCATGGTCAGTGACAATATCTCTCGGGACGCTGAACCTTGCTATAATTTGGTTCAATAAGAAGAGAGTTGCAGTCTCTCCATCATCTTTAAACGTTGGCATAGCTTCGACCCACTTAGTGAAGTATTCGATAGCTATGATGATATAGCGGTGCCCCCTTGCTGATGGGGGGTTGCATGTAGTATAATCAATCCCCCACTTAGTGAAGAGACCAACTGTGATGACAGGAAACATAGGAGCTGGATGTGCCCTCATCTTCCGAGAGAAGATTTGGCATGGATGGCACTTCTTGACCGGCTCGATACAATCTTTAATAAGTGTGGGCCAGAAGTAACCTGCTCGTAAAATCTGTTGGGTTGTTTCCAACCCAGATAAATGACTGCCACAAGCTCCAGTATGACAATAGTTGAGTACTATGACGACCTCCTCACTAGTCAGACATCGACGGAAGATGCAGTCTACACCTCTTCGATACAATGTATCATCAAGTATGAGATAGTTCTTAGCCTGATGGCGTATCCATCGACACTCATCGCAAGAAGCGGAGGTGGGGCACTTCAAAGTTTGGAGATAGATAAGTATATCTCCGTACCAGGGGTCTGAAGATTGAATCAAAAGCATATCCCCCCGAATAGGCGATTCCTCAGGCACAACGTCACCTAACTCAACCAGAAGCTCCGAAATAAGTTCTGCGAAGACCAATGACTTCTTGGACTTTGCTGAAAAAAAGTCTAAGTCAAATTCTTGGAGGATGACCATCCATATATTGATTTTTCCGCTGATAACTCATCATGTCAACATGTACTGGAATGGATTCACGACAATAATGACGGTGGTCTTGCAAAATAGAACATAGTGATGAAACCGTTGAACATCATGAACTGCTACCAATGCAAGTTTTTTGAGATGGGAATAATTAAGTTTTGGTCCTACGAGGCCTCGACTCAGGTAATAGATCACGTACTCTGAAAATGAATCATCTTCCTGAATTAAAACCATGCCTATGGGTGACTCTGCGACAGCCAGATATAATAGGAAATCCTTGTTATAATTAGGTGGCCGTAGCAGAGGTGCAGTTGTGAGGGCTTGTTTTAATGTGTCAAAAGAGCGTTGAGCGGCCTCGTCCCAGAAAAAAGGAACATCTTTCTTCAGTAAATGCATAAAGACCTTGGTGATTTTGGCATAGTTGGCGATGAAGCGTTGTAAGAAGTTCACCTTGCCTTGAAGACTTTGAAGTTGTAAGATTGTGCGTGGGGGAGGCAACTGGATTATTGCCTCCACCTTAAGAGGATCAACCATGATCCCTGTTGTTGGTATGATGAAACCTAACAAATGTTCGTACGTAACACAAAAGTTGCACTTGTTGGGATTCAAGTGAATCCTGAAGTAGCAACAACGTTCGAAGATTAGTCTGAGGTGCATAGGATGATCCTTTTGCTTGCAAGAGCGTGACGCTAAATCATCTAGATAAGCCTCGACTATATGTTTGAGGTCGTGAAACGCAAAAGACATGGCCCGCTGGAAAGTGGCTCCAACATTTTTTAGGCCAAAAGGCATCTTACGATAGGCGAATGTACCCCATGGACAAATGAATTCCATTTTGTGTTGGTCTTCAGGTTTTATTTGAATTTGATTATATCCTGAAAAACCATCCATGAATGAAAAGGCTTCACAACTGGCACATTCATCAATGATCTGGTCAATGAATGGGGTTGGAAAATTGTCTTTTGGACATGCCTTGTTCAAATCATGAAAATCGGTACATACACAAATAGTGCCTTGTTTTTTATTGACTGGCATGGGGTTTAACACCCATTGAGTCAAATGAATAGGATAAATGAAACCTGCCTTGAGCAATTTCTCAACCTCAAGCTTAATGGTTGTTGCTTTCTTAGGATTGACTGGACGAAGTTTTTGTCGAATAGGCTTGCCATCAGGAGACGTTGTGATTTCATGTTCAACTATTTTCGGATCGATACCTAGGATTTCCTCATAAGACCAGGCAAAAACATCACAGAATTCTTTGAAAAGATCCGTATAAATTTGAATCTCTTCGGGGGAGAAATCCACCCCGACGAAGACATTCTCCACGACGCTAGGGTTTTGGGATATATTGATAGGTATAGTTTCAGTGATAGTCACCATATTTCCCTCAACATAAATTTCCTATCTAGCTAAGAGATTAATAGGACATGGTTGATCTCCCGTCATGGTGATAGTGAATTCTCCTGCCTCGATTTGGCTTAACTCTGAGAGGAAATATGATCTGTGATGCAGATCTTCCTAAGGTTTTTCCGGACTAGTCATTTCTTCAATTACTACTTTGTCAGAAGGCAAGACTAAGTCTAATGAGTCGGTGTTGGTGAGAGAACCCTGAGCCCAGATAGGCTCTAGAAGTGGATCTAACTCTTGTGTGGGAGTCGGATCAGAGTTAGTTGAAGCTTGTTGGACTAAAGAGTACTCTACTTTAGCGGCCGACAAAGGTAAGGACATGCCAGAGTGCCCTGTCTCATCCATCATGGCTGATGGGGAAGGAAGAATCCATGGATCCTTAAAGTAAGTCATGTGGAACAACGAAACTTGAAAAATCTCAACCTTATGATGATTCGATATAAACTCGACATTGTCATGAGGAGATGGGTAATTGAAGGTACCCATCAGGGATGGGCTCAAACCAACTCCTACGTTAATGACACTGGGTTGAGGATTATCAATCATGGGAATAGTAGATGCCCCCAAAGATGGGTCAGGTCTAAAGAAGGACAATTGATGGATGGTCTCTATCTGGCCTTCGTGTGGAAACAACAAGACTCGAAAAACGGTAGAAACCACAGCTTGCATAGCATAAGTCCAACTCCGACCTAACAAGAGGTTATAGTCGAGGGGGGGAATCAACTACCTCTACTTCGACGCACACGGTCTTCCCTCCTAACTACAAAGGGAAAGAAGGGACGATGCCATGTGGTCAGAAAGAACGACCGTCGAATGCAGTGAGGAGAGTGGGTGATGGAGACAAAGCGGGTTGGATAATGGCCTTCCAACATGCTAATCACATAATGCATGTCGAGGTGCTCTCGTTGACCACCGTGTAGAAGATATTGCGTGTAAAAGTTTTCGTGGGATGAGCCACTACTATCTGAAACGCTATGTGGTAAGGCAGATGAGGTTTTAAGTCAGTTGTATCTAACATGATGGTACCTGGGTTACAAGTCTCAGTAGAGCCTAAAGCAGTCAAAAAGGCTTTCCTCTGAGTAGGGTAGCTTTGGAGGACTTCCAAAGAAGACATTGCATAAGGGGTTTATGATAAATCCTCCACCAAAGTGTAATGTTGGGCGGCCCGTGCATTTGGGTTGTGAGAAGCTTTCTTAAATGCACCCTTTGGAATGCAAGTCATTGTTTCGCCCAACATCTTCTCGATATATAGAGGAAGAGATGGAATCTCAACTTCTTTACCCTTCTCAGAGGTGCTTGGTTTACTGTAGTCGTGTTCTCTAGTCGTTATTAAAGCATCGCCCCTAACCATATATACGTTTGTGGATGAGGAATTGTTTGGAGGAGGGAAGGTTTCTTGGCTTCCCCTCGGCACTTGTAGAGGCTTGAGTTAAATTTTGCCCATGCTGAAAGGGATTAGTCAACACGGCTTGTTGTTGTTGTGTGACAAAATTTTGGGCCTCTGCAAGTCGAGGACAAAGATGGGTCAGGTGGTCTTCCGCACACAAGTTGCACGGATACCTCGCCTTACGTTTTTCCATGGTTCCCTCGCCAACATTATCAGTGGGTTTTTTCTCCCCCTTACCCTTCTTTCGCTGGTTTTTCTTCCCTTCAGGCTGCTGGGTGGCCTTTGGGTTAGTCGACTGCATGGAGTGTACTTTCGACATTTGGGTAGGAGGAGCAGCCAAAGCAGTAGTCTGGCTGGCCCCTGAGTGTTGGATAGATAATTGTTGCAATTTTTTTGTCAATTGCTCAGCGGGCTTGGTTTGTGCTGAACCAAAAATACCATCAACATGTGGTCCAACTCTCTTTCTAGTTTTATCCAGTATTGATCGTGGTGCATCCGATAGGATATTGTATAATAAACAAGATTGAGAATAGATGAGCTCAAACTATTGAGCCCTCGTGATGGCATCTTCTTTGGAGAAAACCCCAGAAGTTGTGACGTATTTGGATAATTGTGGGACCAGAGACTTAAGGAACCACTCAAGAAGGAATGCTGGTGGGACTGGTACTTTGATTAGACTCTTTCGGTGTCTCCACTCTCATATATGATCAGAGATATGGTCCACTATTGTCTGTTTGAAATTGGCGAGCAACTCTGTTCCAACGTCGTATCTCACAGGTAACTGGAAATGGTTAAGGAAGGCCATCGCCAGTTCACCAAAAGAAGAGTATGTTGAGTGATCGAGCTCGATGTACCATTTCGCAGCACTCCCGATAAGAGTGCGTTGTAACAATTGCAACTGAATAGAGTCATCTTTCAATAATTTAGATGAACACCAAAGATGGAAGGTAGTCACGTGATCACCTGGATCTTCATTAGGCTTATCCTCGAACTTTGGAATGTCCGAAGGAAACTTCGTTGGCATAGGAGGCCAACATGGATTTTGACAAATAGGATCATTTAACAACCTTGTCAAATCTGGCAAGTGTAACATCGTCAGGAATGGTAGTTTGGGTTGCTGCTGATAGCCTGGGAAAAAGGGTCCTAGAGTTTAACTGGCACCAGGTTGCTAGGAAAAGTTTGGCTACTGGCCCGGATTCTGGTAGAAACCATGGCCCTGACTAGCGTAAGGATTTTACATCTGTGGAGACATCATTGGTTGATTCCCCATAAAGGACATAGGATGTTGGGAATTCATCGTGTTTGACAGACTTTGGGAATGATTACCCCATGCCGGTCTTGATGGGAGAGGCATAGTAGTCTATCTAGGGTTCCATTGACTGTGGAAAGAATTACCCCAGAACTACATTCTAGAGGAGGGAACGGATCCTTGTCTTGAGCTCCAAGGTCCTGCTATATGTGCCCCCGACACAAGAATAGTACCCTGCGCCAGAGTAGACTGTCCAAAAATGGGAGTACCCCCAGATGGGAAAGTGGTGGATGCGAAAGTGTTGTTACCAAACATCCCGTTCCAAACAAACGGTGACAAACCTACCGGCATAGTGTGTGCAGGTGTTCCTTGACTCCCGGCTCCAAATAAACTAGTGTGTGCAGGCTGCCCAGTGGATTGTTGATGAAGACCACCAAGCGAAGGGGACGAAGGAGAGATATGACCTCCAACGTAAGGAAAAGCATTAAAAGGGATGGAAGTGCCCCCAAGTTGACCTTGTAGAGGAGTGTTAGAGCTCCCTGCCCTCAGACCCAAAGTCTGTAAAGTGGAGTGAGTGAGTGCAGGACTTGTACCAGAACTAGGCATACCGTATGAAAATGGAGAGCCTGTCGCACTAGGTGTGAAGGGAGTTGTGGTCGCCGTGATAGATGGGATCAGTCCACGGTGCGACGTAGTTGCGTTCGAGACCATGGTGGCCCAGATCGATGATGACAAGTTAGGAGATGCTTCTCCTATGGTAGAAACGGTGGTGGGAATGGAAGAATTCCCAGAGGAAGTAACAATGTTTGTTTCCATAGCTGTGTGAGGCACTGACAAGCGTTCGTAAAATTGAATTGGTACAATAATTGGTGACCAAGTATTAGTGGTCGGGGTTTCAACCGAACCAATATTGGTGGTTGATTCCTTCGGGAGTTGTTCAGGCACAATGGTTTGTAACTCGGTTGCTTCGAAAGACCCTTGTTGGTTTAGCTTCTGCCTCAATGGTGGTGGGGGTGGCTCCGGTATAACCGATGGTAGGCCCAGAAGCCTTCGTGACCAGTGGAGCTCGATATCCTCCACTGTGTGAGAATATCCAAGACACACTAAGGTATTC
The DNA here is from genome assembly GCA_010110895.2 of Picea sitchensis. NCBI lineage: Eukaryota > Viridiplantae > Streptophyta > Pinopsida > Pinales > Pinaceae > Picea > Picea sitchensis. The sequence goes on from SNQJ01S0088643.1 coordinate 44,191, forward strand.
TACATGTTCAAACAATAACACACACTAAAAAAGAAGCCCCTAAGAGATAAGACAAGCAAACACTAAACTAGTTGGAAGAATAGTTACAACAACCAACACTAGAGCAACTTACCGATGCAAGTGCAATTCGAACATGGAAGCACCCTCCAGGTATACTCTGCAAAGCGTGGCCCGATGTCTATCCTAGGTACCGCAGTATACCCCCGCAGTAACCTATGTATGTCCCTAAAAAGATTGGCAACTAGTTTTCCAGCACGCGAACAGTCACCAAGCGGGTACAGCCGAAAGTCGGGTAGACCACAATGAGTAGGGTATCAAGCCCGAAACCTGTCAAGGGTATCAAGATAAAATGGTTCGAAGGACAACTGAGGACCTCGAATGAATTCGAGACCCATGAAGCCCCGTGGCAAATGCAAATGACAGAATCCCAAAACAAGCCCTCGATATGTGTTCCCCACTACGATTGGTCCGGCTTTGGAGGGGTTATCTCTGCTACCTTTCCGCACGCGACCTCGTGTTTATCCCCTATGTTAGAGGGGGGTCCTGGATAACTTCCACGAAACTGGACTTCTACACTCCCTATCACAGACTCCAATGTTTGGTTTTGAATGGCCTTGGAGAGTTTTCTCTCCAACCTAATCCAAGGCCCTAGACCTGAACTAGTGTGTGAACCCTACAAACAAAAAGTCTAATAGATTTTAAATTAGCATTGATTTTATGGGATTTTTTACGTCATGGGGTATGAAGGTGAAACTGATGATGTGTAAATACTAAAGCAAAAATGAATGAAAAAAGCTGGAAACAAAAGACTTTTACTAAATGCAAAAATCAACAACTTTTCACAAAGAAAGATTTCTTTTTATTTTCAGTTTTTCTAAGATTTCATGCAGCAAACATAAAGGAATTTCGCTCGACTACGAGCTAGTTATGCTCTAAATGAAATGCAAAAACTTATTAAAAAAAATACTTCTCCATAGCTATTGATGCAGAAACACAATCTTCAAACAAAGAAGAAAATGAAAAGATTTTTTTTCTTTTTTTATTTTTATTTACGTGCTAATAAAGCAACAAAGGGAAAATACCGACAAGCCTAAAACCAAGAAAAAAAAATTATGGCTTAAAGCATAGATCGCAAAGAATCAGAGCAAAGACACTCAATGGAAATCAAGAAAGCAAAGACTCTTACGCTTGTCTAAAAACCATAAAACAATTTTTTTCTTTTTATCTTTTCTATCAACTAGCAACTAAGAAAAAACAGGCTAAGGGTAAGAGGCCCTAGCCTACTTACTGTTCAACCCTAGACTCAAACACCTGAGAGGAACACTTCTCACCAAAGGAGGGGATGACTACCCCACCCTGATTGAAAAGAATCCTGTCAAGCACGCTACTGTCACTAAAACAACATGCGTGCGAACGCGTGCTGAGCTAAAACAAGACACGTGTACACACGGTCTGACCTTGTACAGGCCGCGTGTATGTATAAATTCCAAGAAAAAAAATAAAAACAGGTAGCTCGGACCCAGAAGAGGCCTCTGGTATTGAAAACCAGGGTCCCTTGAAGGCTTGGATGCTTCTTCTCATAGAAAAGAAAAAACACTTGCAAGGAATAACAAAACAAAAAAAGACTAATTGAGACAAGACTGTGAACCAACAAGACTCAGACAGGATCCAGAAAACCCCCTGAGAATGTAAAATTCTAACAGGGAAGAGGAGGATTGCCTCTTAAGTTCTCTGAGCTCCTACACGCTACTAAAACCTCTACAGCTAGCGTTCACATGTGGGTTGTAAGAGGTTAGGGTGAAGGTACACACGTGCAGGCCTTTTGCAGGCCGCGTGTACCTCTGTGTGTCTCGAAAATTGTCGTCAATCAACAACCAGGGAAAACTGGTATAAAGAACCAGACTCCCTGCTAGCTCAGGCCTTACAGAAAAAGACAGACAAAGAAACAAAAAATCTAATCTCTTAAACTACCCAAAAACTTAACTAAATCTGGAAACCCTAAAGAGTATCTTCCCCAATACGGTCGCCAACTCTGTTGTTGGGAAAAATACCCTACAGACTAGCAAACTAGGGTCAGACTTGCATGCAGATTTTGACCATGAAGAAATTAATTTTTAACCTACCACCCAAAACTTCAACCCCTCTTTCACAATACATACATGGAAAGGAACCACTAACCTTGTTACTGATGTTTGGTGTAGATCCTCCGTTGTGCTCTTGACCACTAGCTTGCACTACTCCTTCCAAAGATATCCTGCAATCAAGATAGACAATGATGCATGAACACTACTTTTCTACTTGAGGGTTAGAAATTAAGCACAAATTAAACAAATCATAGATAACTCATGCATTGGGATGGGAAAAGTATTCTTTTATTATTTTCAAAATGAATCAACTTACAATCAAAATCGAGACCGGCCACCGCTCCTTGATCCTGATCCTGGGCTCCTCCTCTTATGTCCTCCAACTACTTTGCGTTAATTCTCCTTTGGCTTGAGGAAAGGCTAAAGGGTTGGGACAATGGATTTGGCAAATGGGCAGAGTTTCTTCACTTATAATTTTCCTCCTCCAAATGGTACCCCTACCCCTTCTTTTATAGGCTAGAAGGAGCTAGGGTTTTGGACAAACTCTCAGCCATGCATGGTCGGAAGTTTCAGTTAACTGACCCATAGCTTTTTGTCCCATCGACAACTTTCCTATTTTTGTGTTTTTTTAGGTACACGTGGGTTGTAGTAGACCTGCCAGCGTGTACACGTGTGCAGTAATGGGTTAGGGCGCGTGGGCCTTGACTCAAGAGGATTTTGAAGAGTTTTCTCAACATAGTTTTGGCAAGGAAGGGATATGAGTTGGCCTGATGCCAGGTAAGCATGTGTGGTGCAATTTAGGGTTATAATAGTTGGTCATCCTGTTCAACCCTCCCTACCCGCTCAGGTAGTCGGGTGGAATGGAAGAGAGAGAGCTCTCATGGGTCATCTCGGTTGTTCTATTTGCATGCACCAGGGTGGACACTTGTCACCCTTGGAACTGCATGCGTTCCATCAACATGCATCCCCTTTGCATGCTTTCCCTTGCCAGGAACTTAGGATAAAAGTAAAACATAAAATGCACATGTTCTTTTTGGAGTAATATTAAATATTATTATTCCTAGGCTTAAGCCCCCTAGGCCAAATGCTTAGCCCCTTTTTCCCACCTTCCATCCCCTAATTCCTTGCCCACTCTATGGATGCTTAGTCTCCCTTCACTCATTCATCGTGGTCGGTCTGCACATGGCGGTGTTTATATTTTATTAATTGTTCTACGTAATTACATATACAACAGCAGGCTCCTGGCCTTCAACACTCAAGCTCCCTAGCCTAACAAACACATAAGCCTCCAGCTTATAAAAAAATTGGCTCACCAGCCTATAAAACATAATTACAATTCCTTTCAAAACATGGTTTACAATGGGGCTCGGCCTTGGGAACACTACAGTCACCAGATAACTAAAAATCCATTTCGAAAGGGGTTTGTGAAGGATGTGTTCTTAGCAAGCAACCTCAAGATAATTTCAAGAAGGGTAAGGCTCATAGGGCCTCCTCTCCAATATATTTGATTCACATTCATCTCATGGTTCCATTCGCACATCCATCTATCAATAATGCAAGGTACATTCTCACATATTTGGATGATTACTCATGTTATTCTTGGGTATTTTTTTATCAGGAATAATTTCAAGGTATTTGAGCATATCAAAGAGTTCAAAGAACTTGTTGAGACCAAATCAGGGAGTAAGATCAAATCCCTTCATACAAATAATGGGGGGGAGTATGTAAATAGATATGTTCAAAATATTTTTTTTAAGGTTGTGATACAGTTGCGACACAAAATACCGTATAATCCGTAGCAGAATGGGGTTGTTGAGTAGAAAAACATATCTCTCAAAGAGATGGCCTCTTTCATATTGCATGGAATATCACTCCCTCCAAAGATTTGGGATGGGGCACTTAACTATGCCAATAATATTCATAATATATCCCCTGACATATCTATTAATGACATGACTCCTTTCAAGGCTTGGAGCGACAAAAAACAAGAATTCACCTATTTCTATGTCTTTGACTCAAGTGCGTGGGAGAAGATTCCCTCTGAAAAGAGGAAATCACTTGAGCCTGAAAGTACTGTATCTATATTTGTTGGATAAACATATGATGTGAATGGATACATACTCAGTTAGCCCTCTCTTTACCACCTCATCATTGAGCATAGTGCTCATTTTGAGGAAAGTCTCTTATGTGATCCACATGAGCCGCATGCAGGTCCTTTTGTCATTCCACTAGTTCGATATGATGAGTGTACACATTCAAAGTCTACTTTAGATCTATGTTTTGATACAAATTCAAAATATTTATAAAATGCATATGCTTAGTCAATACAGATAGATTAGGAGCCACAAAAGAGGCCCAAGTGGGCACAAACCAATCTTCAAGATGCAAAAGATCTTGTTGGGGATCCAGTGGATCTCAAGAGGACTTTATCTCAGTTCTAGGATCCCCCTAATGTACTAACGACCACTAAGACCATGTTGCCTATGAATTTTTATGTGAATTGGTATTCAAACCCAAATAATTATGGTGAGGATGAAAGAAATCCCTTTTGGGAATCAACCATGCAGGAGGAGTACACCTCCTTGCTCGAGAACTAAACTAAGGATCTAGTTTCGCTTCCTTTAGGAGGGAATATTGTCATATGTAGATGGGTCTATAGGACCAAGAGTGCAACTAGTGGAAAATTTAGAAGATACAAGGCAAGGTTGTTTTCCAAAGGTTTTCATCAAGTTCATGGCACAAACTACAATGAGACATTCTCTCCAGTAGAAAATATGGACTCCATTAATTTGGGCCTTGCTATTGTGGCAGCCCGAGGATGGGAAGTGCATCAGATGGATGTGAAGACTATATTTATTCATGGAGATATATCAATGTATATTTACATGGATAAGCCACTTGGATTCATATAGGATTCATATTTGGTCTGTAGTATCAAGAAGTATCTCTATGGTCTCAAGCTATAACTTAGAGCATGGTACGCCTAGATGGACTCCTACCTATTGTCCCGGAATTTTGTGAGATGGAAATCTCATCCAAATTTATACATGATTGGGACTAATGATTTAATTTTGATTCTAGTTATTTGTGTGGTTGATGTTTTAATCAATGGCTTCTTGAATTTTTCAATTATTGCAGTGAAGAGGATTTTTCATGACATGTTTTGATGATGGACATGGGTCCACCGCATTACTTCCTTGGTATCAAGATTAGTCAGGACACTTCATGAAACAATATATCTCAATCGAAGTATGTTCAGGATCTCATGGAGTTATTTTACATGATAAAATACAAGTATACCCCTACCCCCTTCCTATCCTAGGTGATACTTGAGGATGGCAGGGATACTCAACTGGCTTACAACACTTTGTACAAACAACTAGTGGGGTTTTTTTTGTATCTCTCCCACACCCAAAAAAACATATCATATGAAGTGGGAGAAGTCTCCAAGTACATGAAGGAGCCACATGAGTTACACTGGAAGGCTGCAAAGCATATGCTTCAATACGTTGAGGGCACCATCAACAATGAGATTCATTATGCATCAGGATATGCATTGGATCTCATAGGATTCCTAGATTTTGATTGGCCAGGAAAAAATACTAATTGTAAGTCTAGATATGGATACATTCTCAGTTTGGGTTCAGGTCCTATCTCTTGGTTGATCAATAAGAAATATTCTATTTTTTTATCTTCAACTAAGGCTCAGTATAGAGGAGTAGTTAACATCACCATCCAAGTATTATGGCTACAAAAATTCCTTACCCAGTTGGGAATCATGTTCCACAGACCAACTGTCATTTGGTGTGACAACCAAATTTATCTCAAGTTTTTCATAGATCTAGTGTATTGACACCGAACAAAGCATATCAAGATCCATATGCACTACATCAGAGATATAGTCCATGAGAGGATCATCAACTTTCATTTACGTTGTTCCTTTGAACAGACCATTGACATCTTCTCTAAGACCTTCACTAGGTAGAAGTTTCACTCTCTTTGCGATTGTCTTGGAGTGAGAGACAAAATTTCTTAGCAACTATCTTTTATTCTTTTGATGCATTGTACCTTGAAGGGGGGCAGGTTTCCCATGAGGTTTTCCCTCTTTCCTCACTTTATCTTCAATGTTCATTAGTTCCATTGTTTATGGGTACCTAACATGGCCTTAGTTGTCGGGACCCATTATTTATTACCCCATAGTAGTGTTCAAGGTGCGTGTTGGAGATATTACACACACCTATGATATTTTTCATTATGTTCCTATTTTTATTAGTCATTATCAAGGGTCTCCTATTTTCTAGGAACCTCTCCTACATTATAGGATAATGTTCCCTTTAGTTTAGAGTCAGTTGCACTTAGTTATACTAGTGGAAGTCAATCATTCATGGTAACCTTGGTTTTATGACCAATAGTTGCATGTTTTTATCTCACTTCCACACATCTAACTCAGTTAAATAAAGACTACATGACTAGTTAAATAGGACTAGGTGGCAGTTAACTCAGATAATTATCTGTGTGTGTCCAAATCTCTCTTGACCACCACTATGGTGCATTGGATTCTCTTATAGTGTGAATTATTTGAGCTATACATTGTATGTCACGTATAAATTATCATTCATTTTTTCGGTTAATACAATTCTATTCTTTTGTCTCCAATTTTTCTCTTGTCTTCTCACTTTTGCAATTTGTGTTCATTCTTCTGATAGTTACATCACTTGTGCAAGTACTCACCTCATTCTACAATTGATATCTTTTATGTTGTATTATTGTTGTGCATTGTAGGGCATATTGACAATGTTTATCTAGTTCATTGATCCAAAGGAGTCTCTGTTTTATGAGCTTTAGTTAGGTCCATTCCAAGTTGTATGCATGTTTTCAATGTTTGGATCACTGTTTCAGTTAGAAAAAATACTCTATGTCCACACACCAATCCATATGGGTTGTAGACAATAGTATTTCTCCATGTTGTCATGTAGGCCCATAGAGCTTTGAGTAGTCTTTCATCCTGGTCCTTGAGGTGTAATATGACAATCTTGGTGATGATGGCCTCCACGATTTTGTTTGTCCCTTTTATTTGTTCATTGTGCTGCGAGTGATATGGTGTGGTAACCCTATGTTTGATGTTGTATTTTTCCATCAATTATATGATTATCCTAGAAGTGAATTATGTTCCTCCATCACTAATGATCTCCCAAGGTATCCCAAATATGTTGAATATTTCTTTGTGGAGAAATCCTACTATTTCTTGTTATGTCACAGTCGAGAGTGCTTTGGCTTCCATTCATTTTTTGACTTAATTTGTAAATACTAGGATGTAGGAGTTATGATGGGAAAAAGGATTGATCAGCCCCATAATGTCTTGGGCCCATTTATCGAAGAGTTCTAACACCAACTGTGGCTATAATGGAATTTGGTCTGATTGCACCAATCTTTTCATTCACTAGCAACTGTCATACCTTTTTACATATTCCTTGGCATATTTGAAGATAGTGGACCAATTGTACCTTTGGTGAAGTACCTTGTACTTGGTCCTCTTTCCTGCAAAGTGGCCTCCACATGGGTTGTCATGCCAGGATTTCAAGAGCTCATGGATCTCATCTTTTCATACGCATATTCTAATAATGAGATCCAATCTTGTGTGGAAGAGGCAATAGTTGGTCCATGAGAATCTCCATTTTTTTTTTATGATCTTCTATCACTCCTTTGGATACAAATGATGTGGTACTCTACCTATAACCACGTAATTAGCGATATCTACAAACTAAGGGGAGTTAGTAAAAACCGTAAATAGGTGCTCATAAGGAAAATAATCTTTTACAGGTGGCTCATTTTTATTAGATGTGAGTCTTGAAATACAATCAACCACTACAACAATATTACAAACTTAACGAGAACTGTGACCTCAAAACGAGAACTCTAACCCTTAAAACCCATATATTTGCAAAACAAAAACATGAAAAATCAACCCCGTTACAAAAACTGGTGCGACCGGTAGCACCATGTTTTCTAAAGGGGTTTAAATTACACCATTTTTGAAGCATGACCTTCAAAACTCATAGAGTTGCTCAAAAAAACATTAAAATCATCACATAAATAAAAAAGTGATGCTGCCTAAAACAAAAAGTTTTTTTGTAAACATTAAAATTATAGTGATTTATGACATATTTGAAATTGTGGCATTGACAACAAATTCCTATGCAAATAAAAAACCCAAAATTCAACCAAATGGTCACTTGAAAATCTCTTTACAATGTTTTTTTTTTTCAAAATTTACATTAAAAAAAATAGAAAGGGGAAAATCTTTGCCATTGTTTTTTTTAAATGAAAAAAAAAGACACATTTAAAAAACTATATTCAAAACAAAGGTAAAATAAAAAATAATTAAAGCCAAATAAAACAAATTTAAAATTCCCCAATAAA
>SNQJ01S0088644.1:0-16646 GCA_010110895.2 Picea sitchensis
GATATAATAAATGTAAGAGGACTTCTTAGAAGGTTCTACTTCTAGAAGATTCCTCCTCTAGAATGTTCTTAGGTGATGGTAGCACTATATAAAGGGGTTCAAGAAATGTAATGAGACATGAAGAGAAGTATTGTGTTTGGAGCTGAAGCTCAGTAGGAGGATGCCCCCTCGAAGAGGCAAGTGAACAGGAGAGGATCCCTTCCATAACATGATCCATTGTATGGTGTTGCCCTACCTCAAGGGTTTGATATAATAAAGTTGTGGTTTTCTATATGGTTTCATATATCTTGTGTGGTGATTGTATTCATGTATCTTTGGATCTATTGTGATATTTTGTATTCAGGTATTTGGTTCTTAACAGAGGATCCCTCTTCTACCCTCTCACTCTTTTTAAGGATGATCCTTGAAGCAACCCCCTATCCTAGCCTCCACTTCTCTAAATTTAAAGCCACCCAGGTTAGCACCATTGACATGTTATATTTCATGGCTTCTCATGATCCTTGTTCCCAACCTTATTGTATGGAACACATACATGGTCTGGAACCAAACATCCCTAAAATTTTCACCTGTTCCCAAGGTTATCATTTATGGCTTGATAGCCCAATATGCTAAGGTAATCCCCATCCTCCTACTGAAAAAAAAGTGGCCCAATCCCCTCATTCCTTGGAATAAGGAGAGAGTTCTCACAACATTCCTAAGGACTTCTCTATTCGAGGGAGCCTATACTCCATCCTTCCAAATACCCTTCAAACAACCTAAAGGACAAGGATTAAACTACATTCACCAACCCACAAGGAACGTGTGCCAAAAAGTACTCCCTGTTATGTACTCAACCACCTAGGTACTTGTTAAGATGGTGGGGCATTGGGAAATGTCTCAATCCTTTCAATTCACCATAAGAACAACCAAATTTTGATGCAATATAATGTTTCCTTGTTCTATCATTGCATTTTATTCTAATGAAACTAACACATCATGCAACCAACATTGCAAAAAATTAAACGAAAGAAATTGCCAGGCTACATGGGTGCCTAAGGAAATTTTGTCTAATAGAGATCCAAAATTCACTTCAAATTTATGGAAATGAATATTTAAGGGATTTGAGATAAATTTAAATTTTAGTAAAAAATATCACCCAGAGTGAGAAGGGCGGACATAGAGGATCAATTAGGTGATTGGATATATGTTGAGAATGTATGTAATGGACAAGCCTTCCAGCTGGGAAGACTACATCCATTTGGTTGAGTTTGCATATAATAATTGGTATTAGGAATATTTAAAGATGAGCCCATTTGGAACACTCTATGGAAGAAAGTGCAACATGCCAGTGAATTAAGACAACCCAAAAAACAATACAGTTATCGAGCTAGAGTTGCTCAAGGAAATGGAAGAGAAGATAGTAAAACCAAAGAAGAATTCCAAGGTTGGACAAGATGAGCAGAAACGTTATACAGACAATGAAATAAAACAAGGAATTAAAATGGGTGAGCATGTATTTTTGAAAGTGAAGGCTAAGAAAATTTCATCGAAATTGGGAAACTGCTCAAAATTGGTAGTGCACTATGGTGGGTCTTTTGAGATCCTATAAGGGATCAAGCTTGTTGCATACATTCTTGCATTATTTGCATTCATGCATGTGCATAATATGTTTCATGTGTCATTGCTTAAGAAGTAGTTAATGTCAGCACTGAAAATAGGGGTGAGGATGTCGAGATGGGTGGGGTCTGCAAGGGGCAGGCAGAGACCCAGAAAAAGGATGAGAAAGAGACATGCCTGCAAAGTCCAAAAAAATAATTTCGAAATGGGATGCTTACCTAAGACAACGGAGAATCCCAAGTATGAGGTAACCTCAAATGGGATAGGAAACTACATCCAATGGATGCAAGACCATGCCTTAATCGAGAAATTTATGGGGATCTGTCCCTCGAAAAAATTCCTCCAACTATGGATAAAGGAAAGATGGAAGGTTAAGGGGAAAATAGATATGCAACTTGGGTCAAAAGGATTCTTCACAGTTCTTTTCACAGAGTCGAGAGAATGAGACAAGGTGTTCGAGGAAGGCCCCTATTTCTACTCGGCAAGCCTCCATATGCAATTCTAGACAGAAAGTTTTTCCCCGAAGAAAGAAAACTTCACAGAGGCCCCGATGCAGATCAGGATTTATTTTTTGCCAAGGGAGTTCTAGGAACCTGAGATTCTGGAGGGTATAGGAAATACGATAGGATCATTTGTCAAAATATCATAGGTTATAAAGGCAGCTAGTTATATCTACTATGCTAGAATTTGTGTTTATATGAATGTGGCTAATGCCCTTTCCAAGTCCATAGTTGTGTCTGGCCAGGATGAAGAATGGATTCAACCTCTCAACTATGAGCACATTCCTTTCCGGTGCAAGAAATGTCACGTTCATGATCATATATTTAGGGATTGTCCTCTACATACCCCTACCCAAGGGAATAAAGCTAAGGAACAAATAGATCTGGAAGGTTTCACAAAGATCCAGAGCAAAACGAAGGTTGGACAACGTCAAACCAAGCATACACTAGTAGCACAAGCCAAGAACAATAGTAACAACTTCAATATTTTGGAAGGAGAACCCAGTGAAATCCAGGAAGAAGGACAACCAAAGGAGGGGAAGTTAGAGACCAAGAAAGAGTCGTAAATAGGGGCAGATCTGTCCAAGAAGCGCAAAATAGACACAAAGAAAGGGAAGGAAAAAGCACTGGAGAAAGAGGTAGTGATGAAGGAAAACAAAAGTTCATCTTCAGAAACATAAGAAGAATCAGACTCGGAGATGACTCGAGATATGGATCTAGAGGAGATTGAAACAGATCTCTCGATTCTGAGGGAGACTCATGGAGCCCATAAAATCAATAGCCTCACCATAGTTCAATTAAGGATGTTACAAAGAGATTTGGTGAAAGGGAAAGGGGTAGGATCCATTCCCGAGTCATGTTCAATAGTGTCGAGGAGCATGGTGATCAAGTCTAACCCCCTTAAGGCCCAGAAGAGTATTTCAGGAGAGGAAAAAGCGAGAGGAAGGAAACCATATCGCCAAAAAATTGAAGAAACAAGATCCCTAATTATCGACTCAGGACAAGTAGTCTACCTCCCGGAGAACAATTTCCCATCCCAACCTAAATTGTTATTATGAAGATTACATAATGGAATATTAGAGTTGTGAATTCCCCATAAAAACAAAGGATGCTAAAGAAAATAATCTCCATGGAGAAGGCATATATTGTCCTACTTCAAGAAACCAAATGCGATGAAGGGAACATTAAGAGAATCACTCAAAGAATTTGACCCAGATGTGAAGCCAAGTGGATTGTTGTTGAAAGAGCATCAAGAGGTGTGGCTACCCTCTGGGACATGGACGCCTTGCATATAGAGGAACTTTCCTCGAGACAAAAGCTTCTCACCTTAAAATTCCAAATGAAAGGTTCAAGGGAACGGGGATACATCACAAATTCTTATGTCCCGAACCCGCTTAGCCTAAAGCGATATTTCTTGGAGGTAATTAATCTGTTAGGATCCTCCTTGCGCCGACAAGTTTGGATCCTAGGAGGGAATTTCAAAATGATTAAGACACCCTTAGAGAAGAAGGGGGTCTTCTAAGGTTATATAAAGAGAGTGTGACCTTTGGAGAGCTCATAGAAAGGCTCCATCTCATAGACTTTCCCACCAGTAATGGCCTCTTTATCTAGAACAATAAAAGGGGAAATGAACACATAATTGTGATTCGCCTAGATAGGTTCTTACTCTCTAAAGCAGCCTTCCAGGCCAAGCAGGGTCTCTCTGTAGAAGTTCTCCCTTTCCACGACTCATATTATTGGCCTGTATCCTTGGAATGGTCACAAGTCTGAAAGCATGGACCTACTCCTTTTCATTGTGAGAAAGTATGGATGGACCACCTGGACTTTCGTACAAACTTGGCAATATGGTGGAAATGTCTGAAAGACCTTCACAGAACAAAAATATTCCAATTCCCACAAAGGCTAAAGAACGTTTGGCGGTGCCTCACGAAGTGGAACAAAGAAGTTTTTGATAACATCTTCGAAGAGAAGAAAAAACTTGAACAAGAAATGGAACAGATTCAACAAAAAGGGATTATGGGTTTCCACTCTTCAGCCCTGTTGGCAGCCAATTCACATTTTTCATTGTCTCATAAGCTGCCTACACCAATGTTTCAGAAACATTGATTTTTCGTCGCAAATTTCAAATGAACGATGCCTTTATTCTTTGCGACTTTTCGCACGCTTGTCTTCGCTAAGTCTTCACAATTGTAAGCATGAAAATTTCTCCTTTCGAGGTCACATTTCGATCACTACCTGAACTGCCAATACCTTTGTGTCATTATGCATATTGCGCTTATCTTTTTGTTGATTTTTACATGATTGGCAATATCCTTTGTTTGGTTTTCATACTTCGATGGATTATATAACTCGGTTTTATTGAAGACATCTAGCCTTCGGATTCGCATCTTATGACTTGCCTAAAACATTGATTCATTGAATTGCGTCAAGGTCATGATTTGTCTTTTGTGATCCTTATTATTGATCCTTATCATAGCTCTTGGCATATCAATTGTATGTAATATCGATTTGACACCTTAGTTAAGCTCTTTGCATATCAATAATTGTGGCTGTACATCGACTTGACACCTTAGTTAAACGTTTAATTAATGCATTGACGAATGATCGGTAGGTTTTGAACCGCATGTCGCTGTTTGAACGATATGGTATAACACTCACATTGGTATACCCATTTGACATTCTTAGATCGACCAAGGAATGACTTACTGAATTTGCAATGCATTAATTTTGATTAGCTTCTTATTGGGCCTACTCAAACTTTGGTTCATAAGATACATGGATATTCACATACCTTTAATGCCTAAGCGTATTACCATTGTAACTATTGGTATGTTGGTTACATATATCAATACATTGGGTAAGCTATAGACATCGGTGGTTACATTGGCACATAATTGAGTTTGATTCGACTATTAGTAGATTAAAAACTTTGATATAACATTCATTGCGCATGCACTTACTATTGTTCATTTGTCAAACCAATTGATGTAATTGATGAGTTGTGTTACAGGAGATGTTACAGCTGTAAAACGCCCGCCTCTTTACCAAGAATTAAGCCATTCATCACCTGCCACGCTCATGCTCACTAATATGATGGTTTCCTCAGAATCCTAAATCGTACTGAGATCCCAAGATGGTCTGAGATGGGTTCCTATTTTACACAGCCAATTCCTGTACGATGATATTGCAGCCGCCCGGCCCCAAGTCAGAAATGCCAAACCTATGGTTAGAAGGTTTGACCAATGGCGTCCGGCTTACATCACGTATTTGATTGCTTTGCAAATGTGCGGTTTCGGTTTTGGTTGTGCATAACTTCATGATGATGCTAGAGAAATAAGTTAATTCGTTTGCTTCCATAAGGCCGCATGAAGTTGTCTATCCTTCACATGTGTCCACACAATTTTTGAGTCTTCTCACGTTTATCTTACAATACATTGAAAACAAAGTTTCATCCACATCCGGTTCCCTGATGGAATCCATGGCGGATAATCCCTAGATTGGGTGGCTTCGGTATTCGATATTTTCACCATCGGTAGAGTAATATGCATAGTGTTGAGAAAGCCTTGAAAACCTTGCATTGTCAAAAGATTAATCAACCATCCATCAGATATCTACCGATATGTTATTTCTTTTCGCATAAACTTAATTCAGAGAAAATATAATATAATCAATCGGGTAATTCCAGAACCATACCAGGCTTTCAACGCCATCGCAAGATTGAATGGGGATTTATGGAATACGCGGAATGGGACATTATTTTCGAATTATCATAGACGGTACGTCGAAATTTATGGGTCTCGAGTTATCTTGAAAGGAGGTACCGCACTGTAAGGCTTCGAAGGCATCGCCCGTGGCTTCCAACGCGATTAACTGCAGAGAGACCCTTGTGAAAGAAACCCATCGGGTTGTTCAGACCGAGGACCATAATGGCAATAAAATAATCAATGAACAGTTCGAGTTTAAAATTGGAAACAAGAAGCTATGGGCAAAGTGGTATTTCATAGAATTCAAAAGATGGGAAGCTGTTATGCCATCAAAGTCTTCTGCCAAGTCTCTGGGCCAAAAATTACAGTAGCAACTCTCTTCCGAACCCACACGTATGCTGTAAGAGAGGTTTCACCATGGAAAAGTTAGATCATCCATGAGCATACCTAGTTGAGGTGATTGATGATCCATAAACGGATTACTTTTACATGGTATTGGAATATGTTAAAGGAAGGTGAATCTGTGAAGGATCTGGTCCTCCAGGAGGACCAGATCCTGGAGGAATTGGAGAAGCTACCGCTAGAAGATATTTTCGGATGTTGTTGCGTGTCCATGTATCTCTTACAGTCATAATATCAGGTGCATGGGGATATCAAACCAGAAAACCTTTTTGATAGCAATGGAAGGGTTAAGATTTGCGACCTTAGTGTAAGTCTGAGTTTTGAGGATGACAATGATGAGCTTAGAAGATCCTCTGGTACACCAGTTTTTACTGCACTAGAATGTTGTTTAGGCTTGACATACCAAGAAAACTCTTACTTACATGTGGACAAGATAAGACCTCAGGTAACTTGCATGAGATTCAAGCAAGGGATTACTCTGTTTTCAGAAAAAATGAACAAAGAACCTACAAAAGAATCTGCTGATCTACCAAGTGGATCATCATTGGAGTTTGATTCAAGTCACAAAGATGAAAAATGAAAAGACACATCGCTAAGTTTAAGGAACCCTTTGGGAATAGACCTGGTCTCCAAATCAACAGTAAATGATTATACACAACACCCCGCCTTGCTCTGAGGATAAAGAAGATGACAATGGTGGATATAACAGCGTGGAGTGCAGTGGTTTTAATTATACCCCTAGTGGAGACTGTGAGTAGTGTTGTTTCATTTAAATTAACATTTTGGTTTGATCACAACAGTGATGCGGATCTGCACAACCCACCAAATAGATCAGATATTCTACTAGTATGATTACCAAACAGAGAAAGATAAAATCAATACTTAACAAATTAACACCTCAAAAATTGGATAGACTTTTGTACAGGGAACACAGATTCTGCACTTTGTCTTACTAGAGTGATATCTCAAATTTTTTGACTAAAGCCCTGATGGAGCCAACATTTTGTGAAATATATGCAAAATTTTATTTGATCCAATTAATTGTCAATTGTCTTCGGGAATTTTATGTAAAGACCGCTAATGTTATATCTAAGAGAGGGAGAAAGATCCCAATGTAATGTGAGAATGCTAGGAAACATATGGTTCATAAGTGAGCTTCACAAAGGAAGCATGTTGACTATAAGAATAATGCATGAATACATTAAGAGATTGCTTGGAGAGTACCAAAATCCAGATACCGAACATGTGGAAGCTCTGTGCAAACTGATAAGCACTATTGGTAACATGATTGATCATCCAAAGGCCAAGTTAGAGCACATTAATGAAGTACTTGATAGGATGGCACAAAATCGATTTTGAATGTGAGAAAATGTAGTGAAAATCAGCTTTTAAATTTGGCCAATGTTGAGAAGCTCTATCTCAAGGGCTATCTCAAGGAACATTTTATGATAACCATTTTTTCAATGCTGAAGCTGCTGGTGTCAAAGTTTTTCATCTTTTCCCTACACTCATTTCTAGATAGATTTTGTATATTTATTTGATATTTGTTTTGATTGAATTAAATTAAATTAAGATTCTGTTTTCTCCTAAATTAGCATAGCATTTTGATTTGTTGTGATTTATTGAATGATTGCTTTTAATTAGTAATTAAATATTTGTGTTTATGATTTGAATATTTTCTGTTAGTTTTAATTAACTTAAAAGAGGTATTTTCTTAACTTATATTAGTTACAAAATCATTTGGTTATGTTATGTAGTCATAAAAGTTGATTTTTTTGATGATTTTGCAACAAAAATATCATTTAATCTTGTCCATCTTTGTCCTTGTTCCTGTGTAATTTCCCTTGCGAATTTCAATGACCAATGGACAAGCTGTGGCTGTTTGAGAGATATTTTAAGTGATCCAATCTTGTTATGGGTTTTTAGCTTCAGTTAGTTTTAAGATCTTCCTTATTTTTGTGAAGTGCTTTTGACTTCCACAAGGATGTTTTAATTGCAGAAAACCTATAAATGTTGCTCATTTTTGTAAAAAGGACATCCTCATTAGAGAACAAGGATATGCAATGCTTATTCAAACTGGAGCAGAATTTATGCTTTGTTATAGCTTTTGCTTGTCAATACATTGACACTTTGTTCTAAGTTTTGTATATCATTTGGTTTCCGGTTTAGTATTACTTTGCTATCTAAATCGAACTTATGGATATAATTTCTTATTATTATGCATGCCTTGAAATACTTTCCAACTTGATAAAAGACACAACAGTTAAAGGATTCAGCCTATAAATGATAGCTTTGACTTCTTTATTAATTAATTATCATATATGAATTTGTTACACAGTAGGTTTCCCTCTTGCAATTCATAATCCAAGGTACTCTATGATTTCTATGTCTTGTTTGTCATGTAAAAAAACTCAAAGAGCATCACAGCTAATCGTTTACGAAAATCTTAAGGACCAAATGGTGTGAATTTCTTCCTCCAACCACCACGGCAATCACACTGTGTATGCACATGGAGCCTTCCAAGTTATTTAGTTAGATGTTTATTGTTTATGCTAAGTAGTTTAATATAATTGATAGTTTAGCTAGATTTATATAACATTGTTTAATTTCAAGAAGATAGAATTCATTGTTTGATTTCGAGTTTTTTTTATTTATTAAAATATAAAAGATAAAAATAGATTCTTGGTCAGTCTCGTGTATACCAATACGAGTTTCATAGTTTCAGTTCCAAACTGAGTTTTTCCGTCCGAGAATGTACATTTGTGAATAAGGAATAACATAAATGATAATTAGGCGCTTGATTTTGAGTTATTATAATCATAGTTAGTATTTTGTATATATAAGTAGTTAGTAATTCATAGTTAGATTAGCATGCTAAGTTAAGTTTGTTTTATTAGTTTCTAGTTTCCATTTAGATTTAATTTCTATTTAGGGGTTAGTTAGGTTTGTTTTAGTTTGTTTTATTAGTTTCTAGTTTCCTTAGTTTAGATTATTTAGCCTGTATCACTTTCTCTTTGGTTTCTTTACGACTCTAGAGCTGCCAACTGAGTCAAGTAAACTCTGCCTGTGGTGGTCCATTCCAATGGTCTTCCAAACGGCTTGGGTTATTTAGACAACCCCGGACCGGTTCCACTCTCCCAGTTGACGGATGGACTGTTTCACCCGTCAACAAGACCTTAACGCAAGGGAGGAAGAAATTAGAGAAGATTTGGTGAAAAGAGATCGTTGAGAAGATATATTATGGAGACAAAAGTCCAGGATTCAGTGGCTCAAAGAAGGGGACAAAAATACTAGCTTCTTCCATAACTCCCTAGTCCAAAGAAGAAGTAGGAACATAATTGTCTCTATCAAAGCGCAGGATGGTATCAACAAAGTGGAAAAGGATGACATTGATATGGAACTCGTAAACTATTGCCAGGACTTTCTAATTGAACCTGAGATTAATAGACATTGGGGGAATCTCTAAAATAATTGAAGTCATCCCTAGGGTGGTCACCCTAGAACAATCCCAAAGCTTGATGAGACCAGCATCCTTAGAGGAAGTCGAAGATATTGTCAAAATCATGGCTCAGGGGAAATCTCCATGCCCAGATGGCTTCACCACTGACTTTTTCCAGGTAAGATGGCCAATTATTTGTAATGATATTTGGGAAGTAGTGGAATAATCCCGCAGATCCAGATCCATTTTGCAGGCCTGCAACACAACTTTCATTACCTTAATCCCGAAGATCAAAGGAGTTGATATCGCATATAAGTTTTGTCCTATTTCCTTATGCAATGTCATTTATACAGTCATTTCTAAATTGATTGCTATTAGGATTAAACCAATCCTTCCGCTCATCATCTCTCAAGAGAGGGGAGGCTTCGTAGAAGGAAGGCAGATCCTGTATGGTATCATAGTAGCCCACGAGGTTATTCACCCCCTTAAGGTGTCAAAAAAGAGGGAAATATGATGAAACTAGATATGTCTAAGGCCTATGATCAAATGAACTAGGATTTCCTGAAGAATATGCTTTTATATTTATGATTTGGGGAGGACTGGGTTGCTTGGGTCTTGAATTTGGTCTCCACAACGTTCTTCTGCATCCTTGTGAACGGTTCCCCATCCAAGACCTTTAATGTCTCGAGAGGTCTTCGATAGGGAGATCCTTTGTCCCCCTTCGTCTACATCATTCTGGCAGAAGGGCTAGACCATAGCCTCTCCCGTGTTAAAAGCCACAGGAAGATCAAGGGAATCTCCCTCCTTCATGGCGAAGAGGCTTTGTCTCCTCTTTAGTTCATGGATGATAATATCCTTATGGGGCTACCCACGTAAAAGAATTTCAAGCTTTCAAAAAATATTGGACATCTTTAACCTGGCCTCTGGCACTGTTATTAACGAGGAGAAATCCCAGGTCTTTTTCTTCAACACTCCCCTTCCAATTCAACGACATTTGGCTACCCTGCTTGGTTTTAAACCCTCTTCCCTTCCAGCTAAATATTTAGGAGGCCCTCTTCTCTCCAAAGCCCTCCATAATCCTTCATGGGATTTAATTATGGCCAAACTGGAAGCTAAACTCAGTAGTTGGACTCATTGCTCTCTCTCCTTGCCAGGACGGATCCTCTTGATCAAGTCCATCATCTCAACCCTCCCCCTATACCTTTTCTCGATTTTAGCTACTCCATTGAAATTTATCAAGAAATTCAAACTATTCAACACAAATTCTTATGGGGAGGTGCTTAAAAATAGAATAAATGGCCACTTGTGGCCTGGGATACCCTTTGTAAACTTAAGTCTCAAGGAGTCTTAGGCCTCAGGGAGCCCAGATCTCCAGTACAACCATGGGGGAAAAAAATTGGTGGAGATGGATCAAGTCTCCCATGACTCTTTGGGAAAGATCGTGGAGGAATAAGTACATCCCCAGAACCCCGCATCAGGATTTGATCCGAGTAGATGGTGACAAGCCAGGCTCTCTGATTGGAATAACGCCTAGAAAAATCGTAGTCTGGGGAAACTTCACTGCTTATGGGAAGTTCATATTGGGCCTACAACCCTCTTCTAAGATGACGCATGGGATCAACATCCAATCATGGGGGATGTAGACAAGTTTCGAGATATTCGCTAAAAGATGGAACGTGTCGGTTGGGTGAAGGTGCACCATTACTAGGAAACCAACCAAGAAAGCTAGAAACCTTTCGTTAGAACTTGGAAGTCGTTAGAAGATTGGCCAATGCAATGGAATGAGAAGAATAGAGATATGTCCTCGAGGATCTTTCACGAACACCATATCGAGGTCATAGAAGCGTAATACATTATCATATGGGGTCATCAAGCAGAAAACAAATTCGGAGTCAAAGAGGATTTTTTATATATGCAGGACATAGGAGATAACCGAAGTGTAATACACCAGTTTTGATTTCCCATATTAAATAATGTATTTTGTTAACTTATGAAAGGTCGAAGTGCCCAAAAAATTGAAAGAGGCCAGTGTGCCCATGAAATATAATGTTTTGATCATTATTAATAATAAATTACATCGTTCGCTGCTAGACGGACAAGGAAAAGAATTATAGGGGGCTATGATTCCACGAGAGAGGAGGCTTAGGGGGATATGTCTTTTTATTACATTTTATTTACCCATAATTGTTTTAATTGAGAGAAGTGGTTACATGAGCATATTGGGGAAGCCTATGTAGTTCGTGATTTCCAAGTAATTATATAAACGCATCTTTGGGATGTTTGGAGGGTTCACACTCTTCATTCTATTCTCTCTCTCCATTCACTCTTTCATCCATTCATCATTCCTCGTTTTCATTTTGATCTCGGCTTGGAAAAGAAAAACGAATTGTTGGTAGAAAAGCTATTGTTGGTTGGTTGTAATGATTGTTGGTGTATTCCAACCATGAATTAATGCTTGCTTGTCTAAGATGCATTGGCATGTGTTAATTTTTGCTCACAACTGCAAATCCTGAGAGTCCCAACATGGAGATTCTTGACCATATGCACTGGAGCCATAAAAGGAGGTGGAAATCCTGAGGGACTTCCTGACAGAGAAGGGGGTCCATTCTCTTGGATTGTGTAGGATGGAGGGAAGAGAGTTGGTGTACTGTGGATCTTATGTGTTAAGAATCCTGGGAGAGATCAAGTGTTGACTGGTTTGGGAAGCTGAGTGACACCCTGGAACTGTCATTGTGGATTCATAGCCCTGGATCGGGGGTGAGATTGTTGTTGAGACATGGAACAACAATGTCTACAATTGGGTGGAACATCCTTGGTCTGCAGCCAGTTGGTGATTTGTTTCATTAAAGATAAATTCTCACTATCATGGTTTCATTTATATGTATATTTATTTATGATGTGTATCAATTATTATCTATGAGATTCATGTGTATAATATGCATGCTTGGTTGTCATTGTTGTGTATGGAATTATATTCATTTATTTTATGTTGTAGCATGAATCTTGATCTCTGCATGTGAATTTTTCTTGCCTCTTTATTAAGTAAAAAATTATTAGAATTCGAAATCAGTTCAGAAGTGAGTTTTGAAGTAGCATGGCCATCCTATGGGTGGTTTGGTACGTTATATATTGGTATCAGATATGTTGGTTTAAAACACTAAGCCTTCAAGGGCTTGATACATGTTGTGACATAAGTTCTGGAAATGAAATCAATTAATGGTTTTGAAAATCGTCAGAGGGGGGAGTTTTGTTGTTTAAACCATGTCTTAAGCCCCTATAAACCAAATCTAAGTTGAATCTGACAATTTCCTCCATCACGATCAGAGCAACATAAGTGACAATTATTCCTGACAAGAAAATCATCGCTCAACAACCGTCAATCTGACCATTGCATGGGTTTTTCGTCGTTGATCTGCGATTGTCGTTATTTCTATATCCCACGTGCATGGAGAAATGCTTGACGTAAGGGTTTATTAATGAAAGAGAACCTTACATTACTTGTGTGCAATGAAGGGAGAGCTATGGAATCCTATATTGGGCATAAAAGTTTATGTCATGGGGTCCACCATAGCGAAGATTGAGAGATAGGACTATTAACCTGGAGTAAAACCCATGTTTTTTGGTCAAGACAATCTCGACTGTTGAATCGATGTGGCAATATCATCCTGGTTGTTCGTCAAAGGAGAGTCATCAAAGTATTCTGAAACTGGGTTGCAATGGGACTTTGATAGGAGAAGCTCCAAAGCAGTGAGGATCGTGTATTTATCGGGGTGTATACAGGAGAAATCTGGACCATTGGATGCATAGGGGTCGTTGGTGTACGATGGTCGAAGTGGCCTCAAATACCCAACGTGGAGGCACTCCGATGGGGATACTCCGATAAGCGGTCTGGGTCGTAGATCGGTGAATAGCAAAGAAGTAATCTCGATAGGAGGGTCATCAGAGTATTCTGGAACTGAGTTCCAATGGGACTCTGATGGGAGAAGCTCTAAAGCAGTGAGGACCGTTGATCTATCAGGCTGTATACAGTAGAGAAATGGATTGTTAGATGAAGAGGGGTCGTCAAAGTCTGATGGTCAGAGTAGACTGAGATGCCCGAGGCAGAGGCACTCCATTAGGGAGACTCCAAGAACTGATCTAGATCGTAGATCGACGAATAGACGAGAACTAATCTCAGTCATTCATCGAAGGAGAGTCATCAAAGTATTTTGAAACTGGGTTGCAACGAGACTCCAATGGAAGAATATCTGAAGCAACTAGGATCGTTGATCTATCAGGGTGTATACATGAGCGATCTAGACCATTAGATGCAGAGGGGTCATCAGAGTTCGATGGTCAGAGTAGCCTCAAATGCCCGAGGTGGAGGAAATTCGATGGGGAGACTCCGAAAAACAATTTGGATCGTAGATTGACGAATAGTCGAGAAGTAATCTTAGTTGTTTATCGGAGGAGGGTTATTGGAGGACTGGAGAGAGGATGTGTTAACAGAGTCTGGTAATAAGGGACTCCGAGGAGATATATGAGTTGCAGGCTTGATAGGTGGGTGAGATGCGATCTCAGCTATAGACCTCTGCGGGTCCCACATGAATACCTAGTGCGAAGAGGAGAAGACAGGGGGGTTAAATGTCATGTAAGTAGAGACTCTGAAGTAATCAGAGTCGTTGATCTTCGACTCCGAGGGTCGTCAGATCCGTCGGAGTATGCATGATCAGAGTATGCTTGTCCGAGTGGAATATGACTCTTATGGAGAAGAACTTCAACTATTATGAAAGGCTCCGGGTGAATCTGAGTCGTCAATCTTGGTGGATTGATATGACAAGAAGATCGACGATTAGGATTAATCTTGATTTTGGTCTAGAGCTATTTTCTTATTTTCGCCAAAACTGGAGCAAATTACATTAGATTGGGATGAAACTTATGGGTTTTATCCACAGAGATATCTACAAAAGTGTTAGAGAGGGCCATTCTCCATTTTTTCTTAGATTTGTCAGAAATTGTGAAATAGTGGTTTTTAAAGATATGAGTCCAGATCATTGACAGAGGCCCAGATTAAGCTGAAATTCATGGAGAATGTCGAGAAAGTAGACACATAAATAACTCATGAGGGAACTGAATAAATCATAAGGGGATTGGAATGGGGGTGCTGAAATAGGCCAAAATCCACTATTATGGGCCATGTTTTTTAGATTTTTGAGATTTTAGGAGGAAAAGTGCCCCAGGTCACAAAACTGCAAAATTTTATTTACTCACCATTTTATACACTCATCAAGACAAACAACTTTGGTTTAGTGAAAAAATTTTAGAAGTGCGCAAATTGAGAGATATACCATTTTGTTAAAAATTCGGAGTCTGGAAAAAGGCGTGAAAAAGGGCAAAATAGTCATTTCCAGATTGCTACAATTTTTTACTAGAGAATCATATTGCAAATATGAGAGTTGTTGTGAATCATTTTTAATTATTATTATTTATTCTTCATATAAAAGTTTGTATAGTTCTTGACATAGTTTCTTCTGCAGTTGACTGAAGTTGGTATTTCAATAAAATTACACCAATGGAGAAAATACACAAATGGGGTGAAAGTGGTTTCTTCATAAAGCCATAAATTTATGCACTGAGATCGGATTGGGGCATGAGTACAATCATTGGAAATTTGATTCAAATGAGAACAACCAGAAATTATTATAATTTGTAGAATAGTGATATAAATATTCATAAATTGAGTAGAAAAAAAAAGGACATGTATCATTAATTGGAAATATTTTATGGTATGCATATTTCTAACAAAACAAATTGCTTGCACATTTCGCAGAATTAGGGGGTATAAACATATCATTTCAAGATAATAATGCATATTCAAGAAATGGAGGAAGGAGAGGGAGTCTTCAGTCATGATAAATAATCCAAAGGACAAAATCTCAGTTTTGGTAATTCATATAAATACTCAAATGGACACCATGACAGAGGGGAGCAAGAAACATTAATAAAGACTGTGGGAAGCCTGAGAAATGAAGTACATAGCTACAAAGGAAACAATGAGAGGATGATAAGAGAACAAAATCAAATAAATTCTCAAGTGATGCAAAGCCTAAATCAATTGAAAATGCAAGCAAATAATGGATCAAACTGAAGACAATAGAAAGAGGACAGATATCATGAAAGAAGAGATAACTACAGAAGCGTTGGTTATTCCAGAAGTGCTAGTATAACTCGTAGAAATCACTCATCTCACTTAGCAAAGAAATTTTATGCATCTAAAAATTCCATAAGTAGTCCAAAGGTGTCCCTTGTTAGGCACCAAAGAAGAAGACGTGAATTGGTCAATTTGCAAGGAGAGATGCGGAAGCTTAAGCCATCATCCTTTGATGGTGAAAGAGAAAGAGAAAGAGAAGATGATGTCGAAGCATGGTTACTTGAACTCAGGAGGTATTTTCATTTGCAAAATTACTCATCTAACCTAGAAGCCAAAATTACCACTTGTTAATCCTTTGACATTCTTAATAAATGGAATATACATAAATTATTTGGATAAGTTTGTCATAGTATTCTTAGATGACATACTTATTTATTCTAAGTCAGAGGAAGAACATGAACATCACTTAATATTGGTATTGCAAGTGTTGAGGGAACATCAGTTGTATGCCAAGCTTAGTAAGTGTTCTTTTTACCAAGAACAAATCCATTATTTGGGACGCGTTATTTCAAAAAAAGGTATAGCAGTGGATACAGAGAAGATTGAAGCCATTAGAGGATGGTCAACACCCAGGAATGTTTCACAAGTTATATTTTTTATGGGATTAACTAGTTACTATAGAATATTTATGCAGGGTTCTCTAAGATTGTTCATCCCATCACTTCTTTGCATAAGAAAGGAAATAAATTTGAATGGACAGTTGAGTGTGAAAAGAACTTTACTTTGTTGAAAGAATTACTTACTAGTGCACCTATTTTAAAGATTGTTGACCCAAATGAAAGTTTTGTGGTATGTACAGATGCATGCAAGGAAGG
>SNQJ01S0088644.1:30786-48606 GCA_010110895.2 Picea sitchensis
AAATGTCAAGTGAACTTATTGAAATACAAATCCAAAAGCCACATCAATATATATATATATATATATATAATAAATGCAATCTCATGCTTACCTTATTTGCGCTTTCCAAGAGTGTTACCAGAGTGACCTTGGTTCTTACGCTTTAGTTGAGGTATGGTATTTGTCCATAGCATTTGACCTCCGTGTGTCCAAAAACGCCTCATTCTATGTGCATTCACGAATGTCTGCCAGTCTGCCATCCTCGGAATCAATATGTGTCCCTCTTACAAAAACGCCTTCACCAGTGTGTGAGTCTGTTGTCTATCCCTTTGCAAGGAAGTCTGGTCGATTCCTTGTGCATTAATTTGTGCCCTTGTACGTTGAAATTTATTTTTCGAGGCTGTGCCTCTATTTGATTCTCTCTATGCCATCTCTGCAGTGTTCAACCGTTAGGCTTTCCTTGTACGTTGAAATTTATTTTTCGAGGCTGTGCCTCTACTTGATTCTCTCTATGTCCTCTCTGCAGTGCTCAACCGTTAGGTTTTCCTTCTTGCAGTTTCTTCACACTATCTGCCCATATCTTCAGCCTCTCATAATTTGACTGAGTATCATGGTCTCCCCTGCATTTGAGAATCGTTTTCGAAACCTCTTGTATGCACTGAAACCGCTTCCCACTTCACCAGTCCGTCTTTTTGTTCATTCTTAGGGTTTGAAATCTCCTTTGAACAGATAATATGTAGAGCTGACCTTGTTAACCCTAATTCGCTCGATTTGGACGAGTTACAACTAGAACTGTGGGAGCCCTCGTTTGTGCAAAACTTAGTCTGATCCAGGCCTGCTTGCTGAAACTTGAAGCCGTCGTTTTACTAGTGCAAGTTGCAACCTGAGGCAACGCTCAATCAGCAAAGATATTGTGAGGGGTTTTGCTTCCACTGATCTTGAGTTATTATGCGGGTTTAAAGATATGAGACTTCTGTCAATCGCAGCCTAAGCTCAGCCATCGAATCTTAACCACCATAAATCCCTCCCGAACGGAGCCTAGTATGAGGTCACTTTAAATTATTGGAATTGCATAGGTTGTGCTCTCCCTCTAGGAGGATGTACACATCTGTACAACGCCGGTACAAGTCATACGCGGCACCATTGGGTACTTGCTGCGACTCAACGTATTGCTACAACCAAATTGAATGTGCAACGTTTCATGAGAATTACGATTATTGAGGTGATTGAATTAGGTTTTATTCATTTTAGTCGATATGGGATGGAGAGTATTCTTGTACACAGGATTTCATTTCAGAGCGAACTACCGCGCAGACTAATGCCCAAAGGGACCGAAGCATTACACTTACAGCTGAGTAAAACCCTTACTCTCTTTGCATTCCCATGCACATCATTGTTGTGTAGGCGTTTCTTACAAGTGGCATCATTGCATTCATAATATCCCATGTGTGAATTATATGTGGAAATCGACCCTCCACTGCACCTAGTAACCGAGAGAAGTTTATGAAGCAACTCCACCGTGGACTATTATAAAATTGTTGAGTGGTGACAGTTGTCGGATCATCATATATTCGGGTCCTTTCACTACCTTTGTTGGAACAATATATAACCAATATAACCATATCGCAGGAGAGTCTGCTTCTCAGACTGTACATCAAAGAGCTCCTCAAGTTGAAGCTATGAGTCTTGGTGTTACAATGTGCCTGGTGTGGCGAATGTGAATTTTCAATTCCCCTTGTTTACATTCAATTTCGTTAATGTTGGAAGTGCATTATTCATTAAGCTCCCTGAATGCTGCATGCAGGCTTTTTAAGCTCCTTGACATCGTATCAAAGTTGTAAGGGCACACGCATCCTATCTTCAACTACTAGTCGTGTTTAAGAGGTGTTGAGATTGTGCCTTATCAATTTGAGCATCTCAATTGGTGCCTTCCAAGAAGGAGTTCCAGAACACATCAGCTTAGTTTGGTAGTTCCACTTGACATCAAACAACACATTAATCTTCAAGATTCATAGACCTCTAGAATCGGCCTATACTTGCAAACAATTTTTTTTAAAGTTACTTGTACTTTTTGAAATTGTGTTTTTCTATAAACGGGTGCATTTTTGGTAGAAGTCAGACACCCTCATTAGCTAAGTCTGCATTGTAAATTTTTGTTGTGAAAGGGTGGAGTTGCAAGAAACCCTTAAAGTATAAGTGACTGTCAAAATGGCCTTAGTTGAGGAACTCTTAGAGTTACTGAAAACTCTAATCCTCTCTTTTGTTGGCAATGTATTCACCATTGACAAAACCACTCTACAGTATGTTGTGACCTGCTTGCAAGTTTTGCAAGCCAAAGAAGCACTATTGCAAACTCAGACTCGACTTCTCCACAATGCACTTGAAAAACAGAATCTGCGACAAGATTTCAAACTAGTACTTGTTCAGAACCCTCTTTTCAAAGACGATGAAGATGATGTTGTGTATTCAGACCAACAACTAGCTCACGAGAAACTCAGTGAGAAAGCTTCAGATTCATGTACAGGTCCTCTTCCTCTCTCCTGTATTCAGACCAACAACTAGCTCACGAGAAACTCAGTGAGAAAGCTTCAGATTCATGTACAGGTCCTCTTCCTCTCTCCAAGTTGATCATCAGACCTTTGGAAGAAATAAAAAATAACAAGCACAGAAAAGGATGTCACCTTTCATAATCYTGATTATACCAAATCGATCCAATTCCATAGTGTTGGACTTCTACAAGAAAGTTCATATCCACCTACTCCAAATCAAGAGTGGATTCTGAAGTGCAAACATTGTGAGAAAGTTGGCCACATTGAAGATCAGTGCTTCAATATTCATCCTTGCGAGCATTGTGGAAAGCACAATCACCCTTCAAGAAAATGTTCTTACAACAACAAATCTGCAAGAGTAAAGAACCACTATGGGTGGATGAATTCTTGGCGATGGTCATCAATAGCCAAGAAGATATCTCAGTGATTCCGAAGAATTTGCACTTGAATATTGACACATCTTGCAGTGGAAAAAATTTCATCTTCTCACTTTGTCCCTGACAATGGGGAACAACATCAATGATTGACAGTCTAGATTCAAATTTCGAAGTCCTATTAGTCGAGCAACAATAAGCGAGCGTGATTGGTTTGTGGTTTCCTTAAACCATCGCTTAGTAGAAGACTTACACCTTCTGATAGACAATGGTTTGTAGTTTTCCTTAAAACTCCACTTGGTAGAAGACATTCAAATTATGGTCATGTTTAAACCAATATTCAAGAGCACTTCCAATTAGCAGAAGACACCAACTTCCAGCTTCTAGCTAACTTGGCACTATTCTAAGAGCCATTGAACCTACAGAAGGGTTTCATAGTTTGTGGTCATCCTTAAACTACCAAATTTGTTTATGGTCTTCCCTAAACCACCATCTACATTTGGTTTGTGGTCATCACAAAACCACAAGGTTCATAGAGCACTTTCAACCATCAACAACTCCAGATTTCAGCTACTCACTTTCAGATTTCAGCTCACACCTTGGAATCATATACAACCCTTCAACTTAAGGGGGGGAATATTGGAAACCTAATCCTCTAGGGTTATTGATCTAAAAATGAAGAAGACTTGTATTCTTGAAATTATTTGCAAGATTTCAATTCATGTGTTAAAATGCAAATGGATCAATTTTGCAACACAACTTTTATATAAATTACTCATTCAAGATGCATATAAACAACAACAATAAACAGTGAACAGAAAACACATAACACAACAAATGATAAAGGAGTTCACCCTTCTCTTGGGCTACATTTCTTGGTCCAGCTTCCAATGGATCTCTTGTATTATTTGCTCAAAAATGTGCTTTACAATGCTCAAAATGTCAAATAGACAGCTCCAATGGCTTCAGAACGTCCAAAAACCCCTAGCTGGGCTTTTTCGACACCTCGTTTGGCCAAAAATTGAAGAAGATAGACTTCCTAGAAGTTCCCCTTCAAACTTGCTGTCTCTGGATCGCTA
The DNA here is from genome assembly GCA_010110895.2 of Picea sitchensis. Lineage (NCBI taxonomy): Eukaryota > Viridiplantae > Streptophyta > Pinopsida > Pinales > Pinaceae > Picea > Picea sitchensis. The sequence goes on from SNQJ01S0088644.1 coordinate 34,768, forward strand.
AAATGCACCCTTGTTGGCTCAACCTAGCCTCCCACGCGCATTTAAGCGTTAAAACCCAGCACCGGGCTCAATCGCACAAACGGTGCGAACTGTAGGACGGTTATGGGCACACCTAGCCCCTAACCGCCAAGGTTGTGGTCGTGTGACCCATATGACCGCGCACAAGTGCAAAAATGGGTTCCATTTTAAAAGCAAATGGCTAATGGACAAGTGGCAGGTCGTTGGTTTGTATAACCGTTGAAACCAAATCAAAACGCAAATCCGTGCGCACGCGCCAACGATATAACAATGGTCATATGTATTGTATATACGACCGAGGGCTGGGGCTAAGCCCCAGCCCAAGCCTCGCGGCAACCATACACATAAATAAATTCAAATATATATAATGCCATATATATAACAATGTCCAAATGGTGGCGCGCCGGTTGGCGGCCCTTCCCAAGTCTCTTTCCCTGCCATGATGTCGCACGGTAGAGTCCTCCTAGTTGCAAAGATTTTAAACCAATATATATGTGACATGTGGCAGCCATTGATTGGGCCACGTGTCGCCATCCCGTTCGCTGCAAACAAGCCATGTCACATGCCAATTGTCCACACAACTGTCTGCCATGTGTCGTACGGCCTGCCACATCAGTGTCCGTACGGACTTTACAGTCAGCATCCCTTTTTTTCCCTGTTTGTCATTTTGAACAGAACGTGATATCTCTCGCTCCCGACATCCGTTTGAACCCAAACGAGTTGCGTTGGGTTTGTAACTACGAGGCCTACGCTCTCGTTCGATTTGAAGCAATTCCGAGCACTTTGAATTTTGAGCAAAATTTGATCCCCTGGATCAGTTATGGTATTAGTGACTTGCATAGGAATCTGAAATGTGAAGTAACTATAACATAAGTCGGGATTCCAAGAGACGTATTGGAATACAAATCCAAACATCAACATCGATGTATTTATATATGTATCATATTAACGATAATATGCACTACAAGCTTAAACCCTGATTTTGTGTGTCCAACAATCATAATATAATCCTTTATTGGAACTGTCGGGACATTCCTTGGAACAAAGGCCCTATATTAAGTTGGATCCCAAGTGAAATTGATATTATAATTCTAGTTGAAAATTGGGAGCATAAGGAATATAAGGTCCTTACCATAGATGGATATATATTGTGGTCAACATGCAACAAGAAATCCTCCGGTAGAGGGGTTGGAGGCATAGCTTGTTACATAAGAACAAACATTCCCTCTCACATTTGTATTCATTAAAAAGACCCTCTCAATCAGTTCATTTGAGTGGAAATTTCATATATCAATGCTAAGAAGATGCATATAACAATTTGTTATTTTGTGTCTATTAATTCTACCTTTTATACAAAAAACAATCTAGATAAGAATTGTCCATATAAAATCTTGGAACAAAGATATTTACAGTGTGAGAAATGAAGGTACTATCCTCCTACTACAAGACTTTAATGATAGAACTGCAATTAATAAAGCTATTATCTTAAGCAACGATTCCAACCCTGATCCTTTGTGGCTAGACGAGGACCTTGTTTTAGCTAATAGATATAAGAGAAATTAGGAAGACTTGACCGAGAATTTATATGGTATTAAGATAATCAAGTTTTGCAGTAACGACCATGAGCCTAACTCCGATCATAGACATTTAACCCTAACTCTAAACTTTATCATGCAGAAAAAACCACTTGAAGATAACTCTGATAACCAAAGGCATCTTCTTTTTTATAAAAATAAAGTTGATCTCTTTTTAAAGGACTTAAACATCGAATTAAATCTTATGTCATGTAAAAACAATATTGAAGAAATTTAGCATAATTTTACAACAATCCTCTCTACCTCCATCAAAAAATTCTCTATCAAAGTGTTATGTAAAAAGAAGAATACAATTACCAACCCTTGGTATGATAATGAGTATAAACTTGTTAGAAAAGCCATTAGGTATGCTTTTAACGAGTCTTTGAAATATGATAAGATTAATAGATACAAGCCCTAATTAAAAGAAAAAAATGCACTACATAAAAGTAGAAATCAAGAGAACCATTTTCACCTTTTTTAGCTAGATCCTAGGAAATTTGGGAGGCAAATTCAGACTCGTAACACTGAAGAAAATGCTATGATTCCCCTGACAGATAGGCATTCCTAGCTTAAAAATCTTTATGAATCCCATAATGTCCTACAGATATAAGAAGAAGAAAAAAAAAATTCTATAGAAAACATAAAGTTTTGCGTTAAGAAACTTGCAAACAGGAAAGCAAAGGACATCGAGGAATACCAAGATGAAATATTAAAAATTGGAGGGCCTATTATAATCCCTGACAAACACAAGCTCTTTAATTTATAAATCAAGCATGGCTTCCCTAAACCTTGGACTCAAAGCCTCAATGTTCCTATTTTTAAAAGTAGGGATAAAAGAAATCCCTCTAATTATAGGACCATTATGATTAGCCCCATTTTATCCAAGCTATATGGAAGTATTTTAGAAAAGAATATATTCATATGGCTAGAAAGCCAAGAAAAAAGAGCTAAAGGTCATGTTGGTTTTCGAGGTTATCATTCAATTATGGACCACATTATCATGCTTAGGATCATTACAGAGGAGTGTCGCAACAATAAAACCAATCTCCTTTGTTGTTTCGTTCACTTTAGGAAAGCTTTTGACACTATGCCTAGGACCAACCTTTTGAATAGGTTAGAAGAGCTAAAAGTTCCCTCCAAGATGAGAGTTGCATTGATAAGGTTGTATGCAAACGTTATTGTTGTTGATGTTTTGGTAGCTACGGGAAGTATTAACTTCCAAGTGTAACCTTTGTACTTAGAATAGAATATTTCGAAAGTAGGAGAACCATTAAACAGATGTGTGAAAACCCTAGACGAGAAGTCGGCCCAAAGAGAATAATAATAAAGTATTAAAAGGCTCCAGAAAGTGAGGTCGGCCCCACATGAAAAGACACCTTGGCAGACTAGTATAAATAAAGGCTAGGTGCTCCTCATTTGTACATACTCTCACTCAGCAGAAGGAGGGTGCAAGTTTGAAGAGAAGCAGTTGCAGTTGCAGTAGAAGGAGGCACAAGTCTAGAGAGGGTGGTGCAATCTCAGTCTTTCTGGTATCTCTCTTGTGTGCTTCTCTTGGTAAAGGTACATTTCTATTAGTAGAGTTACATTCTCTTGTTATTGTGTTGTTGTTGTAGCAGTGGTGTTTCTGGTTAGGGTTTATCTRTTGGTTYTAGTCTCGACTTGACRGAATCATTCTATCTAAGAAAAGCTTAGTGTGCTCGGGGGTGGCATAGTGAATGCCTATGGTTAGGTGACAATGATGTGACAATGTCTATGGTTAAATGAGCATAAAAAAATTTTAACATGGTATCAGAGTTAGTTTCCCTTGTAACCATCTAACCGCTGGAAGGAAGATCCTCATTTTCCCCCCTTGTCAAGATCGTTGAGCATTTACTAAACCTACCAAGAAGGTCTCCTTAGTAGGGCACATATTTTCCCTAGATCAGATCTGCAATTTTCCGAAGTTGAGAAATTAGGGTTTTCTCATAAAATCCTAGGTCTACAGTACCAGTTGCAGTGCCAGTTGCTYCRTGCCAGCTGCAGCGCTAGTTTCTTCGTGACAGTTGCAGTGAAAGTTTATGTGAAGTGTTGGGCCTAAATTTTGGTTGTCTTTGTGCACCCTACCCTAGCACATCTCCAGCTACCTTCAGACTGCAAGTTGGAGCACTTTTGAAGTTTTAGGATTCATTAATGTTGATTGTCGTTGTTTGCCACTCCTGCCAAAGGTATGTACTTGTATATGTTTAAACTATATCACTATATTGACGTTGCTTTCAGGAGAAGGGATCTTTTGCTCAAGCAAAAATCATATATCTAGAGGGATCTCAGATCCAACACATTCAAAGGAACAACCACTCCAGGTTTGATTGATTAAATTGATAAGTTTCCAATTTTCACATATCAAGTTTGATAATTGTTACATTACAAGTAAACACTATAGTTGTGACAAGAATCTTTGAAAGGTTTTATTACTGCTAGATACAATGATTACTTGGTAGCATGCGGGTACTATTGATATAAATGCTTATTGTACTTGTTTGCAAGATGAACCAACATCTCCTCTAAGAGATATTTCTCGTTTTGCTTCATGGCAAGTCACAAGTGATAGCTCTGAGAAGGAACTACTGTGACAATTGTTCTTGTTATTGTTTTTATAAGAGTATTATTCTTGTTTACTATTTTCCCTCGTTGTTGGTCGTGTTCTAGGAAGGTCACGGGTGATAACTCTAAGGGAAGCTATAGTGACGCTTGCAGGAGGAAACATATTAGATGGTATCTAGTTTGAGACATGGAGCAAACTATCCAGACAAGAAGTTGTATACACGACCGCATACATCCATGTACCGAAGAAAAAGAGGACGAATAAAGGTACTTTTGTGAGATACTGAGTATCTCATCTGGATATTGATTGTAACGAGCAAAAGGCTGCAAAGATGACTGAACAAATCCCTCTAGTTCAGTTGATCATTCTTCAGATCATCAGGAAGAGTTAGTAGAGCCACAAGGTCCTACCCAGAATCGTTGCAATAACCAGGAAGAGACCAACATGGTCTCATGAAACTTTGCAGAAGGCAAACATATATAGCATTGATGAGCCATATCATGAGCAACAGATGGCTCCACCAGTGGTGAGGCAGGAGAACTCACCAAGTACCAGATCAGAAGGAGATAGAGTTCATAGGGAGTCATCCCTCATGATCCAATACGGTGGATCAGCCTCCCTAGGACCATTCATAGGAGACTTCGGAGGAAATCATCACACACACAAGGAGTCGATGGCTCCAAAGATTATATGGACTCAGAGGGAGTCAAGCTTCAGAGAGAGCATGAAGGCTTAGAGTGAGCCTGATCTCAAAGAGAGTTAGTGGCTTAGAGACTTTCATTCGTAAAGTATTCCTCCTCAGATTCATATGGGAGAGAGAGACATCTTCTATGAATGATAGACAGGTGCCATGAGTTGAGGAGAATAGATCGAAGCTTCAAAGGCTTTGAGGAGATATGAGTCCTCCTGGGAAGATTCGTTTGTTTTCAGTAATAGAGGAGGGATTCAGTCAGAAGGACTAGGATATGGATCTTGCCTTGGTTCCAAAGACTAGAAGAGAAGTCAGTGGTGACTTCCAAGATCAAACATGTTGATGGCAGCATAGAGATTTACAAAGCCTGATTTGTGGCCATAGGATTCTCCCAGCAAGAGGGAGAATATTATGACAAGATACTTGCTCCAATAGTCATAAGAAGTGTACACAGAGCTGCCACAAGGTACATGAGAAGGAGTCTCATGTCTGCAGATTGAAAAAAACTTTGTACGATCTTAAGCAGACACCCAGGGCATGATATGCCAGATCAAACAGTTTCCTGATGAGCTTGGGCTTTACCAAGAGTAAAGAAGATTCTAACCTTTACTACAAGGTTGTGGATGGTGCACCAGTGATATTACTATTATATGTGGATGACCTATTTCTTATAGGTGTTGAGAAGCTCATTAGTGAATGTAAGAAGATAAGACCACATGCAAACACAATACCAAACCCAATATAAATAATAAAAAAATACAATCTAACATTCAAACATAGTTTATGGTGGAAAAAATAAATGTTTCTATTAACTCCGAGTAAGGAAAGAAGGACTCACAATCATACACCTAGAGAGATGGATTTGTCATAACAAGCTGGGATCCAAAGCCTCTATTTACAAGGGACTCTTCGTGTGCTCAAACTCCAAAAATTGATAGGAACAAGCTTACTTCCTTTGTGGTGAATAATGATAAACATTAGCCATTATGCAACAAACTTTTGATGGTAGAGGGACAAGAATGATGGTTTCAAGTCTCTAGGGATATTTCAACAACACAATCTTTCTCTTTAGTGCTATCTTTTAATCTTGTCTGCCCCTAACCAATGTCTTGATGCAATTCTTGACAACCCATGCAAATGGACTTAATTACCAACGAGCAAGATTCTTTTGAAGTGATTTGTTCCTCACATTAGTTGAATTTTCTCTACCAACCAACCAACCTATCTTCCAATCTTGTGGGCTCCATAGTCGAACTATGTCTTAAGACAATGCTTGACCCAAAAACGTCAATGAACTAAACTAACAAGGTGAGTCACTTTTAGAGTGATTTGTTGGTCGAACTAGTTATTTGCCTTCACTACCAAGCAACCAATCTATGTTTAAATCTAGTATTACCNCTATGTCTTAAGACAATGCTTGACCCAAAAACGTCAATGAACTAAACTAACAAGGTGAGTCACTTTTAGAGTGATTTGTTGGTCGAACTAGTTATTTGCCTTCACTACCAAGCAACCAATCTATGTTTAAATCTAGTATTACCTATAGCATGCCTATGTCTTAATAGAATGCTTAACCCCACGATGTAGATGAACTTAAGCTCCAACAAACAATTCACTTTTAAAATGATTCGTCAATTGAACTAATTATGAGTATTCACTATCAACCAAATATCATGTGTTCTATAGCCTACCTATATATTAACACAATGTTTGTCACCACAACAATGATGGAGTTAATTATCATTTTTAAAATACTTTGCTAATCAAATTAGTTATAAGACTTCACTACCAACTAACACACTTATCCAAACTACTCAAACATCCCCCAATGAAATGCACTTAAACCCATAAACCTTAAACTACTTCAAAATAAAATATTTAAATATTCAAAATTTATAAACTTAACTTATTTTTATGTAACTCATGTCAAAATCAACATCAACAAATATAAGAAATATCGAAATACCATATTTGTTTGATAGAAACGAACATGTAGTTTCATAGAAATAAACATGTACATCCACAAATTCTCCTAGAAATCGCTTACAACTAGTTAGTGCCTTTACAAAGTCGTTATTTTTAAATCTCTTTCAAGTTTCCATTGGTTATTAATTATTTTCATAATTTTAAAAAGAAACATCATTTTAAATTTATAAAATAATTAAAAACTAATTTTAAAACTTTGTCTATAATTTTTATAAAATAATTAAAAATTAATTTTAAAACTTTGTCTATAATTTTTATAAAATAATAAAATTACTAAACTTGAAAAAATAAATATATACTACCTGTAAAATAGTAAAATTACTAAGTAAACAAAAATAAATATATACTATGACATTTATCATTTAAAATTTATCACGTATATCTAAGAAAGGAAATACCTCGGTATCTTGCTCCTTATTTATACTATTTTCACGTGAACCCTCTCGGTACTTCTCCAGCATTTTCTCCATGCTTCACATAATACATTCTAAAATATCAATAACTTCTTTTGAAAAATAATACATTTATATAGAAAACAATGGAAAAATGAATATATAAAAACTAACATGCTATCAAACTATAGTTGAACACTACCATGTCATCAAATAATAAATAGAAGAAATTTTTTATAATAAAACAATTAAATAATCTCGAATCTTAATAATATACATATCGAGATAACGATTATTTCATATTAAAAGTGTTTAATACTAAAAATTCAAGTGGAGGAAACAATTTTATTATTAATTTATTAATAAAAGTTATGAGAAAACATGAATTCATTATTTTATTGGAGAGTCGTCTACTGCATTAAAACTTTATGTATATGCGTCACCTTTATTAAAAATTAAAATCTATAAAATTAAAAAAATTAAATAATCAATAAGTGTAATAAAAAATATTTAAAAATATTACCTTTAACAACTATAATTTTATAATTAAATAATCAATAAATCTAATAAAAAATATTTAAAAATATTACTTATAACAATTATAATTTTATAGTATGCTTATTGTTATTAATATAATATTGACAAATAAAGTTATGGTAATAAAATTTGAAAATATCACTTTAGTATATAATAATAATAACTTTGATAACAATAACTTGGAAGAAGTGATTTTATACAAATATCTAGGAATTCATCTTCATCACAAGCTTATAGCATTGAGAAAATGATAGATGTAGGGTGGAAAGTTTATTATGGACTTGAAAACCATTGTAAGTCGAGAGAACTTTCGTTATGGGATAAGAAGAAACTCCTTTTTGAGACTCACTAATGTTATCTTATATGGTTGTGAAGTATGGGGCTACAATATCTTTAAACAATCTTGGAGAAAGTTGGAACAAATCTAAGAGCGTTTTATAACTTATAATATCAAAATTAAAGATAATACACCCTATCCTATCTTCCTCATAAATGTTAAGTCTTTCTCCCATTGAGAGCATGACTATGACTAGGTACCTAATGTACAAGAAAAATCATTCGCTAAATCATTGGGGAATAAAGGACGAGAATACTATGCACAATAATGATAATATTAAAAATATTATTACATCTAAATTTAAAGAGAAATTGTGGTGTGATAAAAAATTAGAAAATAAAAGAAAATTAAGATACTATAAGGAGGTCATGAACCCTAATTAAGAAGATCCAAAGTATCTCTTTGTTTTGACTAGCTAGCATAAAAAAAAAAAAAATCCACATTGATGAAATAAGAACAAATTCACACAAACTCCTTAAAGTAAAATGTGGACTTGGACAAATTCACATAATCTCCTTAGTGAAATGGGGAGTTTGACAGTTCCTAAAAAGACTTGGGCCCAAAGAATTTGACAACATTGTGATACTAAGAGGATTCAATATAAAAAAAAAATTATCCTAGAATTTTGTTGGCCCTTCACCAAGTTTTGGAGAACCTTGAACAGGTTTGACCAATTTTGGGACTTCGACAGGCCGGTCGAAGGCGGAGCGCAAGGCAAAGCGGAGACCACGAAATCTCGGCCCCTTCTTAGGGCATTTTTGGGTTTAGGGATTATGTAACAGATATGGGATGTCGTCCCATGGGTTTACCCATGTTTAGGCCCATTTTGTAATGTATAAATAGATAGGTAAGTGATGTAAGAAGAGGCCAGTATGCTAAGTGCTAAAGTTTGATCTATGTGACTGCAAAGGGCTTTGTGCTTACTGTGTGTTGAGAACTTGCAGAGCTAAGTGTAAGTAATTGTAAGAAGCTTGTGTGCAGCTTGTAAGAAGGCTTTGTGCTTAAACCTAGCTTGGGGAAGGAGGATCTGGCGAGGTGCGCGCAAATCTCATGTCCTATGCAGAGTGGGTTCCTATGGCTATGTGCTTCTAGAAGATTGAAAGAAGACAATAAAGAAGAGAAAAGTTGGTGGACGTAGCCCCACACTGGGGTGAACCACATATATCCTGTGTTGTGGCTACTTTCTGCATTATAGTTGCTATGTTATTGATGTGATGTATGCTTAGTACAATGATATATGTTAGATGCATCTGATATAATAACTTAGTGCTTAACAATGTGAATGAATGCTAGATCTGATCTATTTCTATGTCCTAAGTGCTTGGAAGTGTTAGATCTGGTTGAACACTGCGTTGTTTTGTAATTAGGGTTTGGATCTGCGATGGAAATAAGGATTAAATGCTAATGAATGTTAACTGCTAATTCCTCTGTTAAGGTATTGTAATCACAGATCTGTGTCCCATCTAGGTTGCAGACACTTAAGTCCCACAACCCCCCCTACCTTTACCTCAGGTGAGACTTCATCTGCTTCGCAGGTGTTGCCGAAAGGGCTAGTAGTTAGGGTTTTGTTGGTGCGCTACTGAAACATTGAACCCTGGGTCTACCTCTGTGCCAACAAATGGTTCTGTTGCCGGGACATGAAATTGAGATTGTTGGGAACTGAAGAAAAGAGAAAGCTCTATGCGTAGATCTGTTGCCCTAGTGCGCAGTATTCTACTTGACTTGCGAAGCTCTATGCTAAGAAGAGAAGTTTGATCTGAAGAAAAGAGGTAAGATCTTGAATTTTTGTGCTCTAATAAAGGTAAGATAAGTGAAATTTTTTATTTTGAAAGAATGGATCTATGTATGTTTAAAAGATTTGGTCCTAGTCTGAAAACTAGGGTACAGCTAGAAGAAAGAAGATTTGATATGAATAGATCTGATAATAATAGTGAAACATATGTTATTCTTATGCATAGACAGAATGTTTGGGCTAACAAATGGATGCAGGATTCTAGAAAGATTTTTTTGCAGACCCACCACTGTGATCCCAATGCGCGGTACAGGGAAGGTTGGGGATCGTTCAAGAGAAAGAGAGGGTTAACTCTTTGTTATAGTTGCAAAAGACCAAGACATCTTGCTAAGGAATGCCCTGGTAGAGGTCCTATTTGCCTTTGTTGTAAGGCTACTGGACATGAAGTTTTGGATTGCCCTAGAATGATTGCTAAACTTGAAAAAATGAATATGAGAAAAGAAAACTATGAGACAGGCCAAGAAACTAAGGATATGATAGAACCATAGAGAGAATCAGAGATTGTATTATTACAGATGAAAGAAACCCTGAACGATCACAGAGATATCAACTTATCAGAGATCTTAAAAGAGAAGGAATGCATCGAAACAAGAATAAGAGACTTTGACATAGACTGTGTCCTGGATGAGGAAACACAGGCGAATATCATGACAGAAAGAACTTGGGAAATTTTGAGAAAGCCTGATATGGTTCCTTCATTAGGAGGAATAGGATTATTTAGAGGAAAGTTGATAACCCTATGTGGAAAAATTACCCAGACATCTATGAGTGCTCATGGAACTTCGACAGAAGAATAATTTGAGATCATTAAATATGTTGAGAAGAGCGCCCCATTTGCTATGTTGTGAGGAAAAACCTGGATTGAGAAAGATCAGATACGAAGGAAACAAGAAGCGGAGGATCTAGAACAGAAAAAGAAAGAACTAAGAGATTTCATGGCTAGGAGAATAGTGCACTTACTGGAAGAACAAGAGAACCAATCGAAACTACTAAGGACCATAGATCTGGACGTCGAAGTTGAAAGAACACAGGAAGACTTGAAACACCTGTCTGTACAAGAGAGTAGAGCACCTACCCCAAAAAGAGAAGAAATCTTACCCTCAAACTCTATAAAAGACTCTCCACAGTGCGAAGTTACTATGCCAGGAGGAGATAAGAACGATAATGGAAAAAGGAAACCAGTGACTCAGATTTCAAGAAAGAGAACCAGAAAGCTCAGCGAGAAGAAAACAATTTTAGAAAAAGTTACAGGAAGTTCCAGGGAGGACTCCGCAAAAAGAAGGTTTGCAGAACTGGAACTTCACCGGGATATCAAAGCAACGTAAATTGGCACTTTTCCATGACGAAGCAATATGACCGTTGGAGGCGTCCCGACCGTTAGAATGACAATCAAGAACGACTAGAAACACATTTAGAACGACTAGAAACACGGATGGAATTGCATTGATTGAGGCATTCCTGCTCGTTGGAAGATTTTGTTACTACGTTGTCTATTTATCCCATAGAGCGTTGCACCGAGAACACTTTTTCCAATTATGATTATCCGAGCCCACAGAGAATTAGTTTATTTCGCGTAGTGATTATTGAGACCTCGCCATCCGTTCTGTTACATTGAGTGTTGTTCACCAACCTGAGATATCAGATCTCGAGTGTGCATGTCGGACGAAATTAGCGCAGTAGAAAAAGTCATCAAAGAGATCGTAATAGACCTCATGGCCGAGAAGGTGATGTGCGCAGGAATTCAAGCCTCATCGACGAGAGGAGTGAAAGCATCCCCGTCGACTGCTCATGGATTTGGACCATCCCGAGATGCGACAGAGAAACAAACGAAGCATTGTGATGACTTAGCGAATGCGAAGCTCATCCCATCTATCCTGCCCGTCTACATCCCGCCTCTGGCTGGCTCGGTGAGACGTGACAGCGTCCCGAGGGACTTTGACTACACAGTCATCACTGCGTACCTCCCGAAGGGGATACGCACAGCCAGATAACAATTGGAGAGGATTCTGACTTTGAAGATCAGTGACTATAACCTAGGAGACCGCAAGATCTATGACATGCTCGCACCATAAAAGTATTTGACCAAGACAAAGGGGAAGAAGTTGAAGATCATCCCCCAGCCATAGACTATGGACATCGCGAGGTCCACTATCTTGAACGTGATGAAGATACTCCACTTCGGAAGACATCAAGAAGTTAACGCATGAGTTAAGCTCCTGTTGTCATTCTTCCATGGTGGTTATTTGTAGTTGGACAAACGCATCATCGTAGATCTGGAGATGATCCATCGGATCACCTGACTAAGCATGCAAGGACCAGACCCACAAGAATTTTATTCAAGAAAGGCTATAGATCTTGCCCTGGCACAAAGAATCAAAGACACTTATGGCGATGTATAAAAAGGGAAGCGGGGCTACAAGGTAGCCTCCATCCAGAACGGTGTAGTGCGCCTATCCTACCAGTTGATTGTTGGTAAGCTAGTAAGGAAGAACAGACGCACGCAAGTCATGGGGTTTGTCATTGACCTCGCAGGAAAATGCGTGGAAGGGCTACAAATGAAGTGGGCAAGTTTCCTTGTCAACTAGTTAGAGCAAGACTGTCGCGAAGCTCAGGATCAAGGCTATGAGTTCCATTTTAGTTGGTTGTGCATCCTCATTGCCTTCATTTTTTGGGCAATGTCTGAAGGTGTGACCTTCCCTGAGATTGAGCCATCAGAACCCTTAGCTGTGAAGTTCACCACGCTCTGGTATTCGAGCGACATGGCTAAACAATGGCAGTCAAACGCGATGTTCCACACCTATTACCTGCAGTTGAAGAGGGCTATTCAGTCTTCCCCTCGCATGACACCAAATACCCCTGCACAGGCTCAAACCATTTGTGAAGTTCCGCGCAGATAAACATTTTATTTATATCACTGCTCGAGGAGACGAACATAAAGAAGAGCTCCAATCTTACTACAAGCCCACTGAGAAGGACATGGAATAAATAACTAAGGAGTGGCCCGCAGATCTCCTTGTACCTGTCGACCAGGCATAACTGTCCGACCTCGACCTAATCGGAAGTCATCTGGTCACTCACGAAGAGTATGATGCACCCAGCAGTAGCAGAAGGAAGAAAAAGGAAGAGGTACAGAAGCTGAACAGTGCATCAAAAGAGATTGCTTCAGACTCACCTGGAGGGGGAGGTGATGACGAAGAAGACAAAGGAGAAGAAGACGAGCATAAATAATGCAAAGTAACACCGCCTAGGGACCCTATTGACGAAGCTAAGACCTCCAAGAAAAGAAAGGTTTCCCCCATAAAACCTACATCACGGAAGAAGTATAAAGCTACTAAACCACAGATGCAGACTGTACTCACGATGGATGACATAGATTTCATTATCATTGTTGTCTCAAATACCTCAGAATATATCTTACAGTGCAATGAAGCCAAACAAGAGACCATCTATGAAAGAATTGAAGCAGAGCTGAAAGGGGTACAGCAAGCCCTCCACTCTAGTCGCGCAGTGTCTATCGCGCCTCCATCATTAGAAGGAACAAAGTTGGGAGACGAATCTACTCAGCTCCGTCGAATAGCAAATCCGATCGAAGCTCACCTTCGTCATGTTCAGGAAGAAAAAGAGCAGGCCACAAAGGCCTTAAAGAAAGCAAAAGAGGAAGCCACAGAACGACGCCAGGTTACGCAACAGGAAAGAGACGACATCCAAGCCAAGTTTGAAGAGGATAGAGCACAGATACAGAAGGAGAAGGAACAATTGCTCGCATAGCAGATTGGAGTTAAAGAAGAATTCATTAGAGCATTTCGCTCTGTGACGGGCTTAGAACAGATGGAAGAAGACCCAATAGAAAGACAAGTAGGGAAGCTTGTCGAAGCCATTCAGCAGCTCCAACATAGGATAGTCTAACTGGGGTTACAAGCAGTGCCAA
>SNQJ01S0088645.1:2864-15323 GCA_010110895.2 Picea sitchensis
TTATTGAAATAATTTATTTTGTATTCAATTTGAATTATAATACACTCATCACTTCAATTTATTATTTACCTTTTAAAATCTCTTAAACCACTTTGACTACTTTGACCTTTTGGTCTTATAGATGACATATGAGGGTCCTCCAACTTCATAAGGCCATAACTCTCAAACTGTGAGGAGTTATGTGACATTCCACATACCACCAAAAATCTAATGACATGTACTATCCATATAGAATAGTATTACTTTCAAATATAGAAAAACTCATACCTTTATCCATCAAACAAACTTGGTTCCATTACCCAAACTTGGGTTCTCCAACTTCACATGGTCATAACTCTCTAACCGTGAGGAGTTATGTGACGTTCCACATACCACTGGAAATGGAATGAAAAGAAATTTCCATCTAGGATATTTTTCCTGACAAATTCATTGTCCTGCATCTCATTATTCCACAATTAAGCACGAGTTCTCTTATTCCGCAAAGCGTCTTCCCATGATGGCTTTCACCATAAGGGGACCACTTTGGAGTTCATCCATATTTAATTCTTATCAACCATGACAAAACAATAATGAGTCATCTTTACATCAAAAAATATTTTGTCCATTACCCAAACCTTTGTGCTACGGGGATTTCTTCAAGGGTTGACATCAATGACAACCAACCTTAATCAACATAGAGGTGGAGAAAAAATAGGAAAATATGCAACCAAGAAGGATCAAGACTAGTACCAGTGGGTTAGGAAGAATACAATGCATGAACATAAGTTTGATGCACGTAAAGAGAAAGAGACATTCAAAGAATCTAGACAAGAAATATTGAAGGAAAATATTGCATCCACTTCATGAATGAAGCCAGTAGATGAGATACCAGTCTATGACATGCCTTCATTATTTGATTAGACCAATCAAGAGCAGTATTCAGAAAAAGTAAGTAACTTAAGAAACATTTTGGGTGCTTGTGTCAAATTGTTGAGTGATACAAATCCCTTACAAGTACTGCAAAATTTATTAGAAAAGTGTAATCCTAGGGAAGAGGGGGTCAAAAGAGTAAATCAGGCATGAAAGAAGAGAAGAACTAGTAGGGAATTCAAATTGGCTAAAGGTTGTTCCACCTATCTTCTCAATGGCATTGTGTTGACTGACTCTCACACATAGAGTGTGGCTTCGAGTTCTTTTGCATACTTTATCTAGTTCGCCTGAAATCTACAGACGAAAATCAACTCTGATACCACTTGATGCAATGCCCCTACCTCAGCAGGGTCTCCTGACCTCTTGGGCTTTGGATATTCCCAGTATTCGAACTAGAACAACTCTTCGATTCACTACTAGGATCGTCAAGAATTATCCATAGGTCCTTCTCACGAAACTCCATCGTGTGAACAAGTACCAGACATAAGTTTCTCTCATGTGACCATAGGTTGTGACTGCACGCCTAACAAAAGGTACTTCATTCTTCAGGACTTTGGGTGTTCTGTTTCCAAGTCACCCAACTCTCTTGAGTCTCGATCTCCCAATTTTTAAATGCTCCCTAAGATCAAATTTGATGGTTTTGCACTTTCCTCGATCAACGACTGTGATCGTTTCACAATTTTGTGTTTCGCAACTTTGGGGATTGGTTCAATTCTATTCTCCTTATCCATGATTTTTTTATATTTGCAAGTGCCAGATCAACGGCTCGTGACTCTCTTCGATTGATGGCTACAATCAAGTAGTGATTTCACGTTTCACAGCTTTGGGAGTTCCCTTACCTTCGTTCTCTCGATCCCCGATTTCCCGATAGCACTAGATCGAAGGTCCGTCTATTCCCTTTGATCAACAACTATGATTAAGTCAAGGCTTCACATTTCACAACCTTGGGAGTCTCCTTACCTTCTTTCTCCCAGTACCCGAAATAGCGGTGGTGTTAGATCAATGGTCTAGATCTTTCCTTGGATCAACGACTGTGATCAAGTTGGGGTTTCATGTTTCACGGATTTGACTCTTATGCAGTCCCTTCGACACTTAGCCGAATTCCAAATCTATTCACTCCTTGTAGAATATTCTTACGCATCAATTGCTTCTTGCAGGTGACTATGCACACCTTGCAGTAGTCGCATTTCACTCCTTGCAAAGGGACAGTTTTGTGCTATCTCTTCTGAGCTTCGAAATCGAAACAGATCCCATCACGCACTCCTTGCATTCTGTGTGCACACCTTACACACACTCAATAGAAGAGAAAAAATTGAAACTTATACTATCATTCACAGTTTCATCCATTCATAACAAAGTTCATTCATTTATGGAAACACAATAACATAGAATTACAAATAGTAACAGTGTTATGCATTTGAGTCAAATTTCCTCTGTCATATTCATTCAAAAGTAAATGACTATAGCTAATATCGAAACAATAACTCAAACCTCAGAAAATTTCCACTAACTCGCAGCAACCTCATTTGGGCATACAAAACCTCTATTTATCTCAGAGGGTCCTTAGGGTTCCCCCCGACTACTCGTCTACTTGAAAAACGAAAAAAAAAAAAAAAAATTCTATCTAAGTTCAGTTACATTCAAGACTCGGAGTGAAACTCCATGATCGCTCATGATCATTTCACCTCCAAGCATTTGATGTTATTTTGTTCTTCACCAACTCACCAAAGGATTCACAGTAAATCCCAGCGTTTGAGATTCCAAAATGATTCCTGAGGGCTGAGCTTTCCTGCCACATGTGCTTGCTGACTATGCTCCTACATCCTACTCCCCCTGGATAAAAATTCATGGAATCCTGTCCATGAGCTCCTGCACCAAATTTCCATGCTTCTGGATATCATGTTCATTCTCCCAACTAGAATCTTCTATTGGGTGTCCCTTCCAATTGACCAGATATTCAAAATAAGTCTTCCTCCTTGTGTTTTTTCCAATTCTCTAATCAATGATCTTCTCCATCTGTGGTTTTTCTTCTATAGAAATTTGTTTCTCCCACTGAATATTATCTTGATCTTTTGATCCCTCTGTGTCATATTTCCTATAAGGATACAGGTCTGAAACATTGAATATGGGTGATATTCCCACATCATCTGGCAGCTCAATCTCATAGGCATTTTCATCAAACTTCCTCAAGATCTTACATGGTCCTATATTCTTCATTTTTAACTTGTTATATGTCCCCCTAGGGAACCTTTATTTCCTAAGATGTGCCAGAACCTGATCTCCCACCTCAAATTGAAGTTATTTGCAATGTCGATCAACTTTACGCTTGTACTCTTGGTTAGAGTTCTGTAATTGTCCTCTGACCTAGCTATGGAGCTTCTGCATTTTAGTAACAAAATATTCTGCTCCATCATTTCTGATCTCACTCTGTCCCAAGTATATCAACTTGGATACTCCCCTAGGTTGCATTCCATACAATATATGGAATGGGCTCTTTCCAGTGCTTCTGTTTGGTGAGTCGTTGTATGTGAATTTTTCTTGTGGAAGAATCGGATCCCATTGGTTATGATGCTCAGTGACCAAACTCATCAACAAGTTTCCCAAACTTTTGTTTACCACCTCAGTATACCCATCTATATGAGGATGATAAGATGAGTTGAAGGATAGATCCGTCCCCAAATTCTTGCACAGTGTTCTCCAAAAATGACCAACAAATTTTGTGTCTCTGTCCGCGACTATGCTTCTGGGTAGGCCGTGAAGTCTCACAACTTCCTTGAAAAACAAATTTGCAACATGGGTTGCATCACTAGTCTTCTAACATGAGATAAAATGTGCCATCTTTGAAAATCTATCCACCACCAAAAATATGGAATCACATCCTCTTTTTGTTCTTGGCAGTCCTAACACAAAATCCATGCTTATCTCATCCCAAGGCCTCTCTAGTATTGGCAATGGTTTATACAATCCAGTGTTCTGTCGTTTACCTTTTGCATGTTGGAAGATTCTACATCTATTCACAAATTTCATCACTTTTGTCCTCATACTTGGCCAATAGAATGAACTCCTCAATTGTGTGAATGTCTTATTATGGTTGAAATGTCTAGCCAATCCTCCACTATGCTTATTCTTCAAAAGGTTGTCCCTCATTGAACATTTTGGTATGCATATTTGATTTCCCTTGAACAACAATCCCTCTTGAATCATATACTCTACCCACTTGCTCCTATCTCTCAGCAAAAGATTCACGCATGCTTCATATGCCTCCTTGAAATCTACATCATCACAATACATATCTTTCAGGTGTTCAAATCCCAAAGTCTTCACCTGGAACTCCTGCAAAATCAAACATATACTACTCAACACATCATCAACTTTGTTAGCATTCCCAGCGATATGTTTTATGAGAAAAGTAAAATTCTACATAAACTAAATCCACTTTGCATGCTTCTGATTCAATTTTTCTTGTCTAGTTATGAATTGTAAGGCCTGGTTATCGCTATACAAGACAAATTCTCGTGGGACAAGGTAGTGTCTCCACTTCTTCAGGACTTGAATTATGGCATAGAATTCCTTATCATATGTTGAGTATTTTCTCTTAGTCTCATTCATCTTCTCACTAAAATAGGCAACCGGTATATTATCCTGGCTCAAAACTGCTCTAATTGCAACTCCACTTGCATCGCATCTCAACTAAAATGTATTTTCAAAATTTGGTAAGACCATAATTGGTCATTCTGTTATCTTCTCCTTCATTGTATTGAAGCTCCTCTATGCCTCCTCTGTCCATTTAAAAGACTTGTGCTTCTTATTTACTGTATCCATCATTGGTGCACAAATCCTAGTGAAACCTCTAATGAACTTCCTATAAAACCTTTATAATCCATGGAAGCTTCTTACCTCAAACATGCTTCTCGGTGACAACCATTATTTGATTTCTTCCACCTTTTCTAGATCCATATTCAACTCATTTGAATAGATCACAAAGCCCAAGTAAATGAGTTATATCTTCATAAAAGAGGACTTCTTCAGATTTATCAGCACCTTCTCTTGTTGTAGTATTCTCATCACTAGTGTCAGGTGTCTCAAATTCTCATCTTTAGTCTTGCTAAAGATCAGTATATCCTCCAAATAGACAACCACAAATTTTCCAATGAAATCTTTCAGTATTTCATTCATCAACCTCATAAAAGTTCTTGGGGCATTTGTTAATCCAAATGGCATAACAAGCCACTCATACAAAACTTCCTTTGTCTTAAAGGTTGTCTTCCATTCATCACCCTCTCTCATTCTTATCTGGTGATATCCGCTTTTCAAATCTATCTTAGAAAAGAAGTTTGATCCACTTAGACAGTCCATTAAATCATCCATTCTTGGCAAAGGAAATCTATACCCGATGATGATCTTGTTAATGGCTCTTAATTATATGCACATTCTCCATCCTCCATATTTCTTTGGACTCAACACATTTGGTACTGCACATGGACTCAATCTCTCTCTGACCAAACCCTTGTCTAAAAACTCCTGGACTTGATTCTTTACATCCTCATTCTCTCAAGGTGTTGGTCTGTACATTTCTTTGTTTGGCAGACTTTCTCAGGGTATCAGGTCAATATGATGGTTGATACTTTTGATGGGTAGTAATGAGTTAGGCAACTCATCCACCACTATGTCAGCAAAACTATCCAACAATTCCTGAATTTATTCACGCAAATCATCCATTGAAGTACTTGTAAGGACAACTCTAGGTTTCATCACCATAGCAAACTGCATCTCCTATCCTTTCTTGACTTCTTTCAGGAGTTCCTTCCCGCTCATGAGAAGTATGCTTGTGTTGGATTCCTCTTTTTCTTTTTTTTCCTCTATTGGCAACAACATGTGTGTCCTACCATTCTTCTCCAAGGTGTATGTATTTTTCCTCCCATCATGAATGATATTCCTGTCAAACTGCCATGGTCTTCCCAACAAAATATGGCATACGTCCATGGGAATTACATCACATAGGATTTCATCTCTATATCCTCCTATTTTAAATTCAACCAAGCATTGTTTAGTAACCGTTACCTAGTGTCCTTTCTACAACCATGAGACTTTGTATCACTTCGGATGTCCAGTTGTCTCCAGCTCCAATTTCTCCACCATCTCTATGGATACTAAGTTGTCAGTACTCCCACTGTCAATTATCACCTTGCAGAGTCTGTCCTTAGTCTTGCAAGTTGTCCTGAAGAGAATATTTCTTTGCACTGGCTTCTTAACTTCTTCCTCTAGTTTTAAGAGACTTTTCTCAACATCAAGGATGTTCCGTCCTCTACTGCTTCTACTTCAACATTTCTTCTCTGTGCTTCTGAAATGTGAGCTTCACCTTCTCCTTATTTCTTTCTCTCGGGACATTCCCAAGACTTATGTCCTGACTTTCCACAGGTGTAACATCTCATTTATCCTCCTCTACCTCTTCCTCTTCCTCTAGAAGAACTTCTTCCACCATCTTGTCTTCCTCAGGAACTTCCTCCTCTTTCCAAGTGATTATGTGGTTTCTCAGTCTCATATTTGGATTTTTGTGCCTTGTCATGGGAAACTCCCTTGCCTTTGTTCAAGACTGGGCTTCTACCTCTACCTCGCCGGTTTTGTTTTCTGGCCAACTTCTCCTCTACCTTCACTACAAACTTATAAGCATCCTCCACTATCCTTACTAACATCATGTTGATCTCATCCTGGATTTCATACCTCAGGCCATTTACATACCTGGCAACTTTTTCTTCATCCTTCTCTCTTTGTCCAGTTATGATGTTCAGCCTATAGAACTCCTCTGTGTATTCTTTAACTATCATACCCTTATGTCTCAGGTTCTGCAGCCTCCTGAACAGATTGATATGATAATATTTGGGTATGAATTTATCCTTCATCTTGGCTACCATTCTATCCCAACTCTTTATCTTTTGTTTTCCCTTGCTTCTCCTCTCAGCCTGCAGTTCATGCCACCACAGTGTTGCATTTCCTTTGAGTCTGGTTACAACATATCTCACCCTTTTTTCCTCATTGACGTCTTCATATTTGAAATATTTATCCATGAATCTTATCCAATCTAGTAGCTCTTTAGCATCCAAATTGCCTTCGTACATTGGGACCTCTATTTTGGCTCTAGCTCCGAATCTGACAACTCCTCTCAGCAAGCGTTCTTCAGCAACATTCTCTCCTATAGCTTCTTTAGAGGCATTCTCTCTCATGACTTCTTCACTCTCTGCATCACTGGCGTCTACAGTATCAGGTGCTCTTCTTTGTGCTACCTCCATCACCTCCAATCTTGCACGAATTTCTCGCATCTCCCTTTCTATAGCCCAATTGGCTAAAGGTCGTTCCACTCATCTCCTCAGTGGCATTGTGTTGACTGTCTCTCACACATAGAGTGTGGATTCGAGTTCTTTCACCTCCTTTCTCTCCTTCACCTGAAATCTACAAACAAAAATCAGCTATGATACCACTTGATGCAGTGCCCCTACCTCAGCAGGGTCTGCTGACCTCCTGGTCTCTAGATCTTACTGATCTTTGAACTGGCACAACTCTTCGATTCACTACTAGTATCTTCAAGAATTATCCACAGGTTCTTCTCATGAAACTATGACATGCAAAAAAGTACCAGGCGCAAGTTTCTCTCACACGACCACAGGCTGTGACCACACACCTAACAAAATGTGTTTCGTGCTTCGGGATTTCAGGTGTTCTATTTCCAAGTCACCCAACTCTCTTAAGTCTCAATCTCCCAATTTCTGAATCCTCCCTAAGATCAAATTTGATGGTCATGCGCTTTCCTCGATCGACGACTACGATCGTTTCATGATTTTGTGTTTCATGACTTTGGGGGTTGGTTCACCTCTTTTCTATAGATCCCTAATTTCCCGATATTTGCAAGCATCAGATTGACGGCTCACAAATCTCTTCAATTGAAGGCTGCGATCAAGTCACGATTTCACGTTTCATGGCTTTGAGAGTAGCCTTACCTTCGTTCTCTCGATCCCCAATTTCCCGATAGCGCTAGATCAATGATCCATCTCTTTCCTTTGATCAACGACTGTGATTAAGTCAGGGTTTCGTGTTTCACGACCTTGGGAGTCTCCTTACCTCCATTCTCTCGGTACCCGAAATAGCAGTGGTGCTAGATCGACGGTCTAGATCTTTTCTTAGATCAATGACTATGATCAAGTTGGGGTTTCACGTTTCACGGATTTGACTCTTATGGAGTCCCTTCGACACTTAGCCAAAATCCAAATCTGTGCACTCCTTGCAACAAATTCTTACACATGACTTGGTTCTTGCGGGTGACTATACACACCTAGCAGCAATCGCTTTGCACTCATTGCAAAGGGAACGTTTCGTGTTATCTCTTCTGAGCTTCGGAATCGAAACAGATCACGTCATGCACTCCTTGCGTTCTGTGTGCACACCTTGCTCTCACTCAATAGACGAGAAACAATTGAAACTTAGACTAACATTCACAGTTTCATCCATTCATAATGAAATTCATTCATTTATGGAAACACAATAAAATAGAATTACACACAGTAATTGTTGGCCCTTGACCAAGTTTTGGGGAGATTATTGGTCATGTTGACCAATTTTGGGACTTCAACAGCCTGTCGAAGGAGGAGCGCAAGATGAAGTGGAGATCACGGGATGTCGACCCACTTTTGGGTCCTTTTTGGGATTATGTAATGGGATTGGGATGTCGGTCCACTTTTGGGTCCTTTTTGGGATTATGTAATGGGATTGGGATGTCGGCCCATGGGTTTTTACCCATGCTTAGGCCTATTTTGTAATGTATAAATAGATATCTAGGCAATGTAAGGAAAAAAGGGGGGAGATCTATCGACAGCTATGTGTGATGTATGCTAAGTGCAAGTAGGGTTGTAAGTGCTTTGTGCATGACTGTAAGATACTTGCAGAGCTAAGTTAAAGTGGTTGTAACCGGCGGTGGAAGGCTTTGTGTTGTAACACAAGGAAGAAGGATCTAGCGAGTTGCGCAGATCTTTTATCCTCTGCGGAGTAGGGTTTTGATGGCTCTATGCTTGTAACCGATTGAAGAAGATAATAAAGAAGAAGAGTTTGTGGACATAGCCCCAGGGTGGGGGTGAACCACGTAAACACTATGTTATCTTTCTTTGTGCTTGTCTTAATGTGTTTAAGTCTTCTTTTTCTAAGTTCTTTGAGATGATTACATAGATCTGCTTAGGCTTAGTGCTAACGATGTATCTGATATATATATATATATATATGAATATGCTCAGTGCTTCATCTACCAGATCTGATATATTTACTTATGCTAAGTGCTTGAATATGTTATATCATTGTGATTGTTGTGAAGCTTTGTTTTACCAATGAAGTGGTTATTGATTGCATATTGTGGAACTGACGGTGCTAAGTTCTTTATTAAGTATTGTAATCATAGATCTGTGTCCCAACTAAGGTTGCAGACACTTGTGTCTTGAAACCACCCCTACCTCTACCTCGAGTGAGACTTCGTCTACTTCGCAGGTGTTGCCGAAAGGGTTGGTATTTAGGGTTTTGTTGGTGCGTTATTGTAGCGTTGAACCCTCGGTCTACCCCTGTGCCAACAAACGGTTCCGTTGTTGGGACCCGAAACTGTGATTTTTGGGAACTACAGTAAATAAAAGAGAATTTTTGTGCGTATATCTCCTACTGAAGTGTGCAGTATCGAACCTGAAACTGTGATTGCTAGGAACTAAGAAAGAAGAACATTTGTGCAAATATTCATCCCAAAGTTGTGAAAGCTCTGTGCATAGATTTGTTTCCCTAGTGTGCAGTATTTTACTTGACCTGTGAAGCTTTGTGCCAAGAAAAGAGGTCAGATCTGAAGAAAAGAGGTAATATCTGGAAGCTTTGTGCCCTGATAAGGTGGACGCAAGGCTAAAAGAGGTAAGATTTGTAAGCTTTGTGCTCTGATAAAGGTAAGAATAGTAGAAAATTTATAGATCTGGAATCTTTTTGCTCTGTAAAAGTAATATTAGTGAAATTTTTTTGTTTCTAAAGTATGGATCCAGGTATGTTTAATAGATTATGTCCTAGCTTGAAAAATAGGGCACTATTATATGAAAGAAGACTTGACTTGAGTAGATCTGATAAGAATAGTGATAGATATGTTATACCGATGCATAGAAAATATGTTTGGACTAACAAATGGATGCAGGATCCTAGAAATAATTTGTTGCAGGTTAGCTCCTATGACCCTAGCGTGTAGTACAAGAGAAGTTAGGGATCATTTAAGAGGAAGAGAGGATTAACCCTTTGTTACGGTTGCAGAAGACCTAGTGGAAGACCTAGTTGTCTTTGTTGAAAAGCTATGGACCATGAAGTGTTGGATTGCTCTAGAATGATTGTTAAAGTTGAAAGAATGAATCAACATCAAGAAAACCCTAAGGTAGATCTAGAAGCTATGGCAGAACCCCAGCAAGAATCAAAGAAATCATTTCTACAGATAAAGGAAACCTTGAAGGAACACCGACATGTTAGATTATTATAGATCTTCAAAGTGAAAGAATGCATCGAAGTAAGAATAGGAGACTTTGACATTGACTGTGTTCTAGATGAAGAAACATAGGTGAATATCATAACAGAGAGAACTTGGGAAACTATAGGAAGGCCTGCTACGATCCCTTCATTAGGAGGAATAGGGTTATTCAGAGGAAAAATGGTAAACCTATGTGGAAAGCTCACTTAGATACCTACAAATGCCTATGGAACTTCGACAGGAGAAGACTTTAAGATTATTAAATTTATTGAGGGAAACACCCCATTTACCATGTTACTAGGGAAACCTTGGATTGAAAGAGATCAAGCCAGACAAAAAGAAGAAAAAGAAGTTTTGGAGCAGAAGAAACAAGAGTTAAAATATTTCATGACCAGAAGGATCGCACAGTTGATTGAAGAACAGTAGACCAAATAGAAGCTATTTGACACTAGAATCCCATATGTTGAAGATATAAGAGAATTAGAACACCCAAAGAATATTGAAGTACCTATCCCAGATAAAGAAGAGTCATTACCCCTGAATCCTAAGAAAGAACTTCAATAGTGCGCAGTGACTAGGTCAAAGGAAGATAAGAATCAAAATGGGAAAAGAAATACCAAGACAAAGCTCACTCGAAAGAAGGCTAGAAATCTAAGTAAGAAGAAGGCTAAGATTGAAAAGTTACAGAGGGTTCCAAAGGGAACTTCGCAGAAAGAAAAATTGTAGAATTGGAGCCTTCACCGGGATATCAGAGCAGTGACACATGGCATTTCACTTGGTGAAGCAATATAGTCGTTGGGACCCATATATCCATTCGACTCCTTCTCTGAACAGGTTGAAAAGAATTTACAGCTCGACACCATACCATTGGAACACTCCATAATGGATAGAACAAGAGTTAATGAGGATTCATACCCGTTACAAGCAAATTGTTGCGAAGTTGCTTATTTAACTCGCCGTGCCATGCACGGAGAACACTTTTGCTAACTGAGAGTTTGAGACTGCAAACTAAGTGAATTGTATACATATATCATTGTGCTCTTGTTGTTTATTCTAGTGCAATGTCTGAGTTAGTTGTGACCCCAAAATTTTTTAATCTGGAACATGTATGTCCGTTGAGCTCACCATAGTTGAAGAATCAGTGACAAAAGTACTCCTCGACTTGATGACTGAAAGAGTCACGTCGGAGAGAAGATTTTATATAGGTATACAGGAATTGTCGATGAGAGGACTGTCAACCTCTCCATCCACTGTCAGAGCTGGACCATCACAGCCAGTAGATGAAAAGAGAACTAAGCACAGGGATGATCTCATGAAAGTTAAATTGATCCTGAGTATATTACCTACCTATCTACCACCTCTGAGTGGCGTGATAAATCAAGACAGTGTGCCCAGATATTTTGAATATACCTTGTTTATGGAATACCTCCTAAAAGGGGTATGCACAGTTCACGTAGACCAAGATAAGATTGCAGCATTGAAATTTAGTGACTTCAACCTCGACGACAGGAAGGTTTATAGCATGCTTGCCCCGCATAAGTATCTGACTAGAACAAAAGGAAATAATTCAAAGATAATTCCTCAGTCATGGACCATGAACGTCGCGTAGTCCACACTGCTCAACGTTATGAATATCCCTCACTTTGGATGACACCGAGAGGTGAATGCATGTGTCAAGTTGTTGTTGTCCTCTTACCATGGCACATATTTGTGGTTGAATCATCACATAACAGTTGATATGACATTGATCAATCGGATCACGGGCTTGAGTATGCAAGGCCCCGACCCACAGGATTTCTACCCCGAAAAGACCACGGATCGCACTCTCATCCAAAGGATAAAGGACACTTATGGAGATGTTGAGAAGGGCACGTGAGGCTACAAGGTAGCTTCTATCTAGAGTGGCACAGTGTGCCTAGCCTATCAACTAATTGCTGGGAAATTAGTACGAAAGCACTGACCCACCCAAGTCACTGGATTTGTAGTCAACCTCGCAAGGAAGTGTGCGGAGGACCTACAAATGAACTGGGCAC
>SNQJ01S0088645.1:17850-33326 GCA_010110895.2 Picea sitchensis
ATATGAATATGCTCAATGCTTGATCTACTAGATCTGATATATGTACTTATTCTAAGTGCTTGAATATGTTAGATCATTGTGAATGCTGCGAAGCTCTGTTTTACCAACGAAGTGGTTATTGATTGCATATTCTGGAACTGACAGTGCTAAGTTTTTTATTAAGTATTGTAATCACAGATCTATGTCCCAGCTAAGGTTGCAGACACTTGAGTCTTGCAACCACCCCTGCCTCTACCTCGGGTGAGACTTCATCTACTTCACAGGTGTTGCCGAAAGGGCCAGTAGTTAGGGTTTTGTTGGTGCGTTGTTGTAGCGTTGAACCCTAGGTATGCCCCTGTGCCAACAGTAACAGTGCTATGCATTTGATTCAAATTTCCTTTTTCATATTCATTCAAAAGTAAATGGCTACAACTAATATCGAAAGAATAACTCAAACCTCAGAAAATTCCTACTAACTCGCAGCAGCCTCATTTGGGTGTACAAAACCTCTATTTATCTCAGAGGGTTCTTAGGGTTCCCCCCAACTACTCGTCTACCCGGAAAAAAAAAAAAAACTAATGCTACCTAAGTTCAGTTACATTCAAGACTCAAAGTGAAACTCCCTGATTGCTCATGATCATTCCACCTCCAAGCGTTTGATCTTCATTTCTTCTTCATCAACTCCCTAAAGGATTCACAGTAACTCCCAGCGTTTGATATTCCGAAATGATTCCCGAGCGCTGAGATTTCTTGTGACGTGTGCTTGCTGATGATGCTCCTACATCAACCTGCAAGATCGTGGGGTACACACAAGGAAAATATCAACAATTGGTTCCAGTGCAAAAGGTTACTGCGCATCAGATTCAGTGCAGAACAGGAGCATAAATGAAATATGAGGGATTTGGAAAACCTCAATAATATGTAGAGAGGTGCATGGTTTAATGGAGATTAGTACCACCAAAACAATGGCCACACCATTTTATTCACACACTCGCAGACATTCCGAAGAACTAGTACACAGAATAGGAACAATGGAGAGAAATTGTTAATTGGGAATAAATACAACAGAACTTTGTAGTTACATTTGTATTTGATCATTACATTCCAGAGATTCATATAGTGTTGAAAGTGGTAAGAGATAGTATATTTGAGGAACCATATTTTTAAATAATTCCATCATCTCAGAGGCAGGATAGTCAGATAATTAAACAATTATTGCATTGTTATCATGTAGAAGAAGCAGAAGAAGAAACATAAGATAATTCACACAATATCCAGATCCCAGAAGTTGAAGGTGAAAGGGAAGTACAAGGCCCAAAGTTGGATTCAGAAGATTATGTTGCACCATTAAAGATTAAGAAGGTCAATATTGGAACTGTAGACAACCCAAAGATGGCCAATATTGGATATTATTGGGATAATCAGACAGTAGAGAGGATCATAGAATTACTATGCGAGTACAATGAATTATTCCTGGAAACATTCTCAGAGATGAAGGGGATAGCAGGAGATCTAGGAGACTTGAATATCCCATTGACACCAGAAGAAATACCTATTAGACAAAGTCCATACAGATTGAATCCAATATACAAAGGGAAGGTGAAGACAAAAATTGACAAAATGCTAGAAGTTGGTGTTATAGAACCTGTAGAAGAGTCAGAATGGATCAGTCCTATGGTGATGAAAGTAAAGAAGCAAGGAGGGACTAGGATTTATGTATATTTGAGAAAATTAAATGATGATTTCCTATATGGTCCTTTTCCTACCCCATTTACAGACGAAGTTTTGGAGAATGTAGGGGGTCAAGAAGATTATTCTTTTACATATGGATTCTTAGGATATCATCAGACTAGGATAACACCTGAAGATAGGCATAAGACAACATTTTCTACAGAGTGGGGCTCATTTTAATATACAGTTATTCCATTTGGATTGAAGAATGCACCAGCCATTTTTTCAAGGGTAGTAGTAACAGATTTTAAGGACTTTATTCATAATTTTTTGGAGATTTACTTAGATGATTAGACATTTTTAAGTTTTTTGAAAGATCATGTTGAAGTACTAAGGCTGATGTTGGACACATGTAGATAGTGTCAGATATCATTAAATAATAAGAAGTGCATTTTCAGTGCACCTTTTTTCATTTTGTTAGTGCATGTGGTGTGTAAACAAGGTATGCTGGTTGATCTTGCTAAAATTGTTGTCATAGTTAACTTACCACCACCAAATTCAGTGCGCTAGTTGAAAAGTTCATTGGGCCATACAGGGTATTACAAAAATTTCATAAGGGGATATGCACAAATTATTGCGCCAATGGAAAAGTTACCGAAGAAGGATACTAAATACCAATGGAATGATGAATGACATAAGAGTTTGGATATTTTAAAGGAAAAGATGGTTACTGAGCCAATTCTGGTTTTTACAAATTGGTTAAAGGAATTTCATGTGCATGTGGATGCATATGCAATTGCATTAGGAGCAGTATTAACCCAGCGAGGAGAAGGTAATATAGATCACCCTATTTCTTTTGCAAGAACAAAATTGTCAGATTCAAAGCAAAACTACAACACTACAGAAATATAAGGATTAGCAATGGTGTATGCTTTGCAGAAATACGTACATTACTTGTTGGGATAACAATTTAAGATGTTTACATATCACTCATCTCTAAGATACTTAGTCAATAAGACGGTGTTGGGGGGAAGGATATGAATATGGATATTACTATTTCAGGAATGTTTTTTTGAAGTTGTGGTCAAGCCTGGAAGATTGAATGCAAGAATGGATCACTTGTCCATAATAACAAATGGAAAAGAGCCCAGTAAATTGGAAGAAAACTTTCCATATGCACAATTGTTTTCAATACAAATTGAAGATGAATATTTTGCTGACATTATTTATTTTTTGAGTACAAGCTTTGCACTAATAGAATTTACTACTGCGTAGAAAAAAAAATGGTGGTCAGAGCTACAAATTATCAGTTGATTGCAGGTCACTTATACAAACTTGGAGCAAATAGCATCTTGAGGAGATGTGTGATGGATCATGAAAGACCCATTATTTTGGTAGAAGTTCAAGAAGGTATTGCAGGAGGACATTACACAGGAAAATATACCACACATAAGGTATTGCACGTAGGATTATGGTGGCCAACAATTCATAAGGATTCAAAATAATACTATCAAAAGTGTGATGTTTGTCAAAGAGTTGGGAAGCCATCCAAGAGGGATGAGATGCCACTGAGACCACAAGTTACTTTACAAGTGTTCGATAAATGGGAAATAGATTTTGTAGGCCCAATTAATCCACCAGCAAGAAGATCAAGAGACAGATATATTATTAGAATGACAGAATACTTGACCAGATGGGTTGAGGCAGCACCAGTAAAGGATTGCAGTGCAGAGAATGCAACACACTTTTTATTTGAAAATGTAGTGTCAAGGTTTGGATTTCAAAGAATATTGATGAGTGCTCTTTACCACCCTCAAGCAAATGGAACAATGAAAGCCTTCAACAATATTTTGGAGAATGCCTTGACAAAGTTTTTCAATGTAAACAGAGATGATTGAGATTTGAAAGTACCAACAATACTTTGGGCTTATAGAACTACCTACAAGAAACTAATAGGATAAAAACCCTTTATATTGGTGTATGGAAAAGAGGAAATAGTTCCCTTATATTATTTAATACCAATTCTGCACATTGCAACAATTACAGACATGACATAAACTGGCACAACACATGAAATATTGACTCAATAATGGAATTAGAAGAAGACATAATCATGGCAAGTTTCCATCAAGAGGTACAGAAAGAAAAGGATAAATCATGGCATGACACAGACATATCAATAAGAAGAAGTTTAAGGAAGTATGTTTGGTTCTCCTCTATGACAATAAGTATTTTCAGCACCCAGTGAAGCTCAGAATGCATTCGCTAGGGCCATATCAGATAAAGACAGTCACAGATGGAGGTGTTGTACAGTTGCAAGACTTAACATGAAAGTAAGTACAAGGAATGGTGAATGGTATTTGACTGAATATGTATAGGGACATTCGATCTACTAACTCTCAGTAGTTGTAGCATAGCAAGTAGAATTGTACATATTGTAACTAGTAGGAGCTAAAAGAAGAAAAAGGAAGATAAGAATAGGAAAAGGAAGAAAAAGACAAAAAGAAGTAATTAGGAGGAATAAGTGGGAGACAAATAATTCAGGAATGAAAATGTGCAACAATTGGTGTGACATAATTTGGAAGACTATGCACAGGAAAATTAGACACCGTGCAAATAACCGAAAAAAGTGAAAAACAAGACAGAACATTAATGACCGGGTTTATAAAAAGGGGAAAAGCATGGGTGAGATCGGCACTTATCAATTTTTAAGCAACCGATAACTTGAGAGAGTGAGCAAAGGGTGATTGAGAAAGAGAAGAATTCAGTCGATTGCATGCAAGACTAGTTAGATGGCACCCCTGAAATTTGGCGCTCCTAGTCAATTTGTATGAGTAACCCAACAGTCAGGAAGGAAGAAGGAAAGACTGGAAGAGCCAAAGAATTTTTTGGAGCTGGAGGATGTTACCCCAGCATAGATTGTGAGAGGCCAAGGGTTGTGTAAGTTGGTAGTTGATTCAGAAACCAAACAACAAGAAGATAGTGATACGTCAGATCTAGAACAACGCGATCAGAATTTGATTTGTTGCGCACAAAACCTCGCAAGTTCTTGGTACGATGATATTAGATTCTATCTTGAACATGGATCAGAACCCCGTCACCTTGACCCTTCCAAGAGAAGATCTTTGAGACTAAGGTTTGCCTCCTTTCACCTAGTTAATGGTATATTGTTTCGTCAGAATTTTGACGGCGTACTGATGCGTTGTCTTGAAAAAGACGAAGCAGAAAGAGTCTTGCTTGAGTTGCATGCAGGAGAAGTTGGTGGTCACTTTGGTGGCGATACCACTGCTCATAAGGTTTTAAGAGCCGGATACTACTGGCCAATGCTTTTTAGAGACGTCCATGCCTTGTGCCGTAAATGTATCATTTGTCAGAAAGCATCAGGGTGATTGCAGAAACCATCCTTCCCTTTGCAACCCATCACAGTCGATTCTCCTTTCCAGCAATGGGGCCTTGATATCATTGTTCCTATTAACCCTCCATCCTCACAATAGCACAAGTATATTTTGACAGCCATTGATTACTTTACTCGATGGTCTGAAGCCGCCGCGCTAAGGACTATTAACACAAGTTAGGTGATCACTTTTCTAAACTCGAATATCATCACCCGTTTTGGCATCCCTGATTGTCTAGTCTTTGATAACGCTTCATACTTTTCTTCTCTTGAGATGAGTGAGT
Source organism: Picea sitchensis (assembly GCA_010110895.2). Taxonomy (NCBI): domain Eukaryota; kingdom Viridiplantae; phylum Streptophyta; class Pinopsida; order Pinales; family Pinaceae; genus Picea; species Picea sitchensis. Next base: position 23,179 of record SNQJ01S0088645.1, read on the forward strand.
TCTCCTTAGAGAAAGGAATAAAGCTGAAGTATTCTTCTAGTTACTACCCTCAGGGTAATGGCTTAGCAGAATCAACAAACAAGAACTTGATCAAAATTATCAAGAGAACCGTGGCTGAAAATCACAAGAACTGGCACAACGCACTGCTGAATGCGCTGTGGGCTGATAGGGTAACACCCAAAGCCGCTATAGGTAATTCCCCTTTTTTCCTCGTTTATGGCAGAGAATCCATTATGCCACCTCACATTCTTCTTCGTTCGCTTCAATTGTCACAAAAGGTTCAAAAAGAAGATTGCCCTCCTTTAGAAAGTTGTATTAACGCTTTGATGAAGTTAGAAGAAGTAAGAACCCAAGCTAGGCGTAAACTAAATCAACATCAACAACTGATTAAAAGATGGTTCGATTCTAATTCTTCTTCTGATAGGAATTTTGAAGTAGGCGATCTCGTCTTAAAGTGGGACAAACCGCACGAAGGAAAGGGTGAGCATACCAAGTTTCAAAATTTGTGGCTTGGACCATTTTTTATTGCTGAAAAGTTGGGTCCTAGTTCGTTTCGATTGCAAAATATTGAAGGGCAGCTTGACACCTATCCGGTGAATGGCCAAGCCCTGAAAAGATACTTCGCTTGATTTCTGCCCTTGTATATTATGTAAATATTTCTTTGGTTTGCATCTTTTGTTTTCTTCCTGTTTTGATTTTGATTTGGATTGATTAATTCTTTTGGTCTTTTTGAAACGTATGCATGCCTGTACACTGAGCCATTCAGACAAAGACCATGGGAAAATCTCTTCGTTGAAATAACTTCTGAAAGATTGTACGAACATCAGTGATATATTTCTAAAAATGATATTCGTGTCGGAAAATTTTGTTTGAAAAGTTTACTGATTTCAATCTCTGAGCAAAGTTTGTCATGATCATTTTTATCTTTTTACGCTATCCCTTTTCCGTAAGGGAATGACTCAAAAGGATGTCTCCCCGTCATAGCAAGTTGTTTTAGAAATAAAAAAAAATTGGAGCTTAATAAAGGACAGTACTAAAAAATTCTGATGAGGTCTGAAAAAATATGATAAGATATCAAGATTTTTCAGCGTCACCCCGCTCAGCTATCCATAAAAGAAAAACAAAATAAAAATGTTAATATGAGCTGTGGGAAGTGTTTCTAAACCCGCCGGGATACTGAACAGGTCCGCTGGCAGCGGGTAAATGCAAGCATGGCGCCAAGACAACTTCGTCGGGATACTGAACAGGCCCGCTAGCAGCGAAGCAATGTCGGGTACACGAAAATCTGCAAAACAATTATGAGAAACATCTTTAAAAGTCCTTTATTCTGATCTAGAACTTCTTGACAGGATACAGACATCCGAGTGGGTTAAATGGAAACCATGTCGAGGCTATGGACGCCTGCTGGCAACAGTGGCCATGCCAACAATATTGAAGATTTTATCATTAATATCGTGACTTGCTGGTCTTAAGACTGTTATTGGTTTTCATCTTTTAAAACATCGCTGGAAAAGATAGTAAATGATGATGTTTGTACGATTTTCTGGTTGTTGTTTTTGAGTTGAATTTTTCTCTGCTGTCCTAATCTGAATTTATTTCTTTTGACAGAGATAACTGCTTCTCCCAGTGTGTCGCCATTGTTGGCAGCCAATACAATTTCTTTGATTGCCCTTAAAGCTTCCTACACCTACATCTTTTGAACTTCAAATTGTCATCGCATTTTGCAAATTAACGATATTTTCATTTCATGCGACGTTTGCAAATTGATTTCGATTTATTTTTTCATGATTGAATGCGTGAAAACTTCTCCATTGATATTTTAATTGTCATGAGCTTCTCATCGATATTCTAATTGGTACTTACCTTTGGTTTATTATTTTGTGGTTGAGAAGATTTTTCAAACTGTGACATTCTTGCTTTGATTGCGCAACCTGGTTATTATTTGATTGATAAGGTATTGAGCATGTGAATTTATGAGTTATACTTGATTTCATAAGAGTTATGGTTGATTATGTTTCGATCCTAACTATTATAAGCTCTTGGCCTATCGATTTTATCAAATCTCTTATCATGTTTTATAAACTTTGATTATGCAACAAGTGCATAGGTAACCTATGAGTTTGATTTTATATTTGGCAATGGTTCGAGGTTTTACAACGGCGCATGGATTAAACTTTTGGATTCTAATTTCATGGTTTGAATTATTACTTAGCGTATGATTAATTTGTGGGTTGATTTTACATTGATCGTTCGTGGTTTCAAACTATACATTGGCACATTGATATAATTGTCCACCGTTTAAATCTTGGGATGGCCGAACATTTTGGTTTGTGTTATGATTGATTGAACAGGGATGGTATTATGCCATTAATGTTTTGCATGGCGGTGAACTAACCCACCACCTTCGCACGTGCATATTGATTTGTCTCCTCATTGAGCGCTTGCAGTTGTTAGCCCTATCGATTATGCTCCTGCGTGTTTGATCCAAACCCTACCATAATGCCCGCGCCATGGCTCCGGTCGTAAGGGCTGAGCCCAATGGAAACCAGGCATTTTTAATGTTCGATGGTACTTACAACAACTTGGAAGAATTTAGATGGCTCCCGTTCATCTGAAGGTTTGATGGCTTTAACCCTGGTGTGGCTCGGCAATTTGCGTTAACTTTCGATGGCTGTCGAGCCAAGGTTGGGGATGTGCAGTTGGAAATTGATGAGAAGTTTCTCAGTCTAGCTACCAGTCTGCCTGCTACTGGACAGAAGTGGTCGAAAAATTCCAAATTGGAAGATGTCCCATGGACGTTTCTCTTCCAGTCACGAAAGGTTAATTCTTGTGACAAGGGTGTGCCCGCAAACATGCTGAAGAAACGCTGGCACGACTTGCTAGTGTTAATCAAGAAATTCATCACCTGCGAGGGCAGGTATGGTTTCTTCTTCATGTATCACCTTCAGCTACTTATGGTTTTCATGGGTTTTGAACTTAACATGCCTCACTACTTGCATCGGAATCTGTTTAAGATGGCTAAAAGGTATAAACGTAATTAGGTCGATACCAGCCTTTTCCATTTTGGGTTAATTAAAATGCTTATGGTTTATGAGTTGGGGTTACGTCGGGACTGTTGGGAGGATTTTCTTAAACGTAATAACTTTGAAGACTCAAGCCCACCACAGGCTGATAAACCTGTCGTGAGCGAAAGCAAGCCTATCCCCCCTGTGCCTTACAGCGTTCTGCTACCCAAACCTCTACCCGACTCACCTATGAATCTGCCCATGTCTGTGACCAAACAGGTCGAAATTCCTAAACCCGTAGCCAAAAATCCTAAAGCTAAAACTGGTGCAAATGCTAAAGGCAAGAAAAATGCCCGGTTAATCTCTCACATGGCAAGAAATAAACCCAAATTTCCTTTCAACCCGGAGCCTATTATGGTCAGTGAATTTCTGACTTGGAGATTGAACGTTACCTCGTAAGCGAGCATCCCTATTCTGAAGGTCTGTGTCACAAACCCTCTTACGATTTTGTAGACAATCTACCACTGTGCTTACAAAATGATCCTAATTTTTCAGGCATTGAAATGCCTCGTGGAACCCTCAGTGACTCGTCGAAACCCTCTTCTTCTCAACCAGCAGCTCCACCATGTGATCAGTGTGGCGTATGGTTGGAAAGGTATTACATTGATGTGCCAATGATGCAATCCAAAATTCATGCTCTGGAGGATCAAGTTGCAAGGATATCTAGTCAACAGGGTAAAGTGCCATCCACTGATAAGAAACAGCGAACAACTGGTTTGATTTTGTTCAAGAACGTGGAGTCGGCAACAGCATTTGTCAATTCAAAATTGGCGTAGCTAGATCAAGCTCACTGGTATGACTTTCACTTATTTATATGACATGATCATAAACTCTGTTATATCGTGAATCTGCTCTGTCACATAAGCATGCACTTTTGTATATATTGTTGTTTTGATAAATCAATTTTCATTATCGTTTAAGTTTCGATTGGATTTGGCTTTGATTCGATGGATCGTCGGATAGATTTGATTGTTCAAATTTAGCTTCAATTGGATGCTCTGTTGATAATTGAAGTTGTTAATATTTTCTAAACATAGGTTGTTGTTGGTATTCCGATTTTGAACACAGTCAATGGCACGATTTGAATTGGTTATGTTCTATATGAATATGATTGACAAATGGGTTAACCGTTTTCCATGTCTTTCGACCAAATCTAATACTATTCTGTTAATACATAACCAAATTGCAACTTATTCGATTCACATTGTTTGACCATTTCGATTCATATATTGTTTGAATTTGATTCTACTCAGGATTATGATTTGTTTCTATAATTAACTCAGTGAAGATTTGTGTTGATTATTGCCTAGTTCATGGATTCTGTTGATTTTATCACGCCCCTGTCTATTGACTGTGTGGTGATCAAACATGAAAATCATTGGGTCGATATTCATGGAGTATGATTTCATTCGATTACAATTGAAACAATTCACATATCGTGCACTTAACTGAATGATATCAATCTGTTGTTTTGACTATAACTAGTCAATGATGGTTACGACCATTATTTCGGTCATACCTGTGAAATGTTTGACACTCAGCGAACGAAGCCTATGGCAGAGTTTTATGGATATCGTTATGCATGTTTCATCTTGATAATCATCGTAAGAACTTTTCTATATTGGCATTTGATTAAAACGATATGAATCCTATGCAAATCAATTATGATTGCACCGTATCTTATACGATTTGGTTCACCATTGATTTGATTTATGAAACAGTCATGTTAAGGTTTGATCCGATTTTATGGCAATTGGAAAAACAGAGCATTCTTACCCTGTCCCGATTGCATCCTTTTCGATTTGGTTTGATTTGAATGGTACATTTGCTTGAGCCATTAGTAATTCAATTTTCATGTTTATTAAAAGCAAATTAAATTGGATTGTTTTTAAAAGATTTCATTTGATTTCTATTTGATTCTATATGCTATTTCAGACTAGCTACAGAATCAGATGATTCTGTAGCTGAGTCTGTAGGATCATTTTCTTTATATTTTGTTACTGAAATATCTCTCTAATTTGATACTTGTGTTCTATTGCAGGTAAATTTGAATTTGCAATTGAGTTGTTGAGCAGTTAGGGGATGTTTCAAAGATTTTACTTGCATTTTATTTTCTTAGTTTAGGAGATTTTGGGATTTTTCCCTGATTATGTAAAACGGTTTGATGATTATCCACAGGGATGTTTTACCCTGTGGAGGAACTTATATATACTTATGATTTTTGTAATAAGAAAGATCCTCATTCGTGGGAGAACAAGGATATGGAGTTCTAATACAGACTGGAGCAGAATTGATGTTTTGCCACAACTTTAGCTTCTTAATATCTCAACATTTTGTTTCAAGTTTTGTATATCACTTTGCTTATGGTTTATGACTACTTTAGCTATCTAAATCAAATGCAAATGATATAATTTTATTACTGTTATCCATATCTTGTCTCTTCCAAATAGATAAAAGACATAACAATTGTTAATTCAGTTTGTGAATGACAGGTTTATCTTCTTCATAGATTGAATTGTTATATATAAGTTTTTGCATAACAGGTTTCCCTTATTGAAGAGCTTTATAATCATAAGATTGTTATGATTTTCTTTTATGTCTTGTTTGTCCTGTAAAACACTTCAAGAAGCAGCACAACCAATCGTTTACGAAAATCTTACAGACCAACCGGTGCGAATTTCTTCCTCCGACCAGCTTAGAAGTCATCATACACAGGACAGACTTGGAGCGTTTCCAGGTCAATTAGTATGTTGTTTACTCTTTGTTTTAGATATAAGTTTAATTAGATTTATATTAGATTGTTTAATTTCAGTAAATATATTAGATTGTTTAATTTCAGTAATGTTTATTTCTTTTTCATAAAATATAAAAAAATCAAAAAAGATCCATGGTTGTCTTAGGGAAGCGAACACATGAGTTTTGCAGGTTTTAATTAAATCTGTAGATTGTTTATAATGTATATTTGTGAATAAGTAATATTGTAATTGATAATTAGATAGTTGATTTGAGTTATTATAACAGTAATTAGTGAATTGTATGTAATAGTTAGAATAGTTGTATTTAGTTTTAGTTAGTTTAGTTTCTTTTATTTAGTTTTAGTTAGTTTGAGATAATTTAGTTTGTTTATTTGTTTTATTTAGATTACTTANGTTATGATGCACATGATGGGTAAACGATGGTTATCTGTTGCAATTTTATTTAAATATGACTTTGATCAGCCTGGATACGGTTTGGATTATGTTGAAAAAAGGTTTTGTTTTATCTTTACCCAAATCACGAAGTGATACAAACCGTAACAGTCATGCAACTCCTAGCCAGTCAATTCGTTGTGACCAATCGGCCCTGTTCTCTTTTGAATTGGAATAACAATGGATATTCAGTTACGAATGGATTTGTAAAATGGAAATAATCATGCCCAGGATTATGAGTTGTTCTATATTTGACTCAAACCCAATTTTATTGGATTGCTGCCCAGCTTATGGTTATCAATGTTGTTGGATCTTGACTATGTAATGCCCAGCAATCAAAATCTATGGCGATTTTTGGTCGATACTGTTACGCATGTTTCCTTTTGAATATATCATAACAACCTTCCATATTGGTATTTGATCACAACAGAATGAATCTTATGCATAATCTCTACAGCCTGCCTATCTTTACTGTTGATTGAAACGACATGAAATTTATGTATATTGTTATAGATGTAACAAATCTATTTTGTGTTCAATGGTATCGATTATAATTATGTTGAGGCATATCTTATCTTATATGGTTACGATTATGTTCGATTATGGTTTTATTGATTACGATTACATCGTATCTCATATGACTTGATTCACTGCTTAATTTCGTTTGAAACAAAACAGGCCTGTCAAGGTTTGACCATGTTTTATGGTAACTGAAAATAGAGCATTCTTTACTCTGTTTCGATTGCATTCATTTTTGATATTGTTTAATTTGAATGATAATTTCAATTGAATCATTAGTAATTCATTTTTTAATGATTATTAAAATATGATTGGATTTGATTTCATTTGATTGCTATCTGGTCATGTATGCTATTTTTGACTAGCTACAGAATCAGATGATTCTGTAGCTAAGTCTGTGGAATCATTTTTTTATTGTTTCCTTAATGAAATATCTTTCTAATTTGATCTTTGTGTTCTATTGCAGGTAAATTCGAATTGGCAGTAGATATGATGAGCAGTTAGGGGATGTTTTACAGATTTCACTTGCATTTTATTTGCTTAGTTTAGGAGATTTTGGGATATCTCCCAGATTATGTAAAACTGTTTGATATTATCCACAGGGATGTTTTACCCTGTGGAGGAACTTATATATACCTATGATTTTTGTAATAATGGACATCCTCATTCATGGGAGAACAAGGATATGGAGTTCTATTACAGACTAGAGCAGAATTGATGTTTTGCCATAGCTTTAGCTTCTCAATATATCAACATTTTGTTTCATGTTTTGTATATCATTTTGTTTATGGTTTATGACTACTTTAGTTATCTAAATCATGTGCAAATGATATAATTTTGGTCACTGTTATCCATATCTTGTCTCTTCCAAATAGATAAAAGACATAACAATTGTTAATTCAATTTGTGAATGATAGTTTTAGCTTCTTCATAGATTGAATTGTTATATATAAGTCCTTGCATAATAGGTTTCCCTTATTGCAGGAATTTATAATCATGAGATTGTTATGATTTTCTTTTATGTCTTGTTTTTCCTGTAAAACAATTCAAGAAGTAGCACAGCCAATCATTTATGAAAAGATTACGGATCAACCGGTGCGAGTTTTCTCCTCCGACCAGCTTAGAAGTCATCATACACAGGGCAGACTTGGAGCGTTTCCAGGTCAATTAGTATGATTGTTTACTGTTTGTTTTAGATATAAGTTTAATTAGATTTATATTAGATTGTTTAATTTCAGTAAATATATTAGATTGTTTAATTGCAGTAACGTTTATTTCTTTTTCATAAAATATAAAAATCAAAAGAGATCCTTGGCTGTCTTAGGGCAGCGAACACATGATTTTTGCAGGTTTTAATTAAATCTGTAGATTGTTTATAATGTATATTTGTGAATAAGTAATATTGTAGCTGATAATTAGATAGTTGATTTGAGTTATTATAATAGTAATTAGTGAATTGTATATAATAGTTAGAATAGTTGTATTTAGTTTTTGTTAGTTTAGTTTCTTTTATTTAGTTTTAGTTAGTTTGAGATAATTTAGTTTGTTTATTTGTTTTATTTAGATTACTTAGCTCAGATCAATTCTCTCTTTGGTTTTTCTGAAAGACCTTAGAGCGGCCAACGGAGCCGTTAAACTCGTCAGGGTGGTCCATTCCAAACGGCTTGGGTTATTTAGACAACCCTGAAACGATTCCACTCTTCCAATTGACGGACGGTCAATTTCGCCCGTCAACACATGGATAGGGTGGGTTTACTTGAGGGAACCCTTGGCCCTGAAGTTCTCCTTCTTGAAATGTTAATGGTGCCCAAGCCTTCTCTGTCGGGGTAAGAATCAACCGAGATATTATTTGTGCAGACAAAACTAGACAGAGTTCTACTTTGTGTATAGGTGAAACATGATAGAGTTTTGCTTCGGGGTAAAATAAAGAAAACCTTATTCTCCTTGAGGCATATGAAAATGGGCGAATGCAATGAAGATCCTCTTTGAGGGGGGGGAATAAACCCGACTCATCTTGATAATTCGGCTAATTTATATGCAAACATATCATATGGTCATATGGGTTTGATGTTCAACAATATTCCTTAATAATTCTCCCCTAAAAATTATTATTGGCAATGTTATGTACAACAAGAATCTTTTACAATACTCCTATCCATCAACCAACTATGACCTAACTAATTGAACCCCTTTACAATTAGAAAATAGGGTATAAATAATACTACATATTGATGAAAAACAAAATGTTTTGCATCCCGATTGTTCATTTGTAGAATTTAGTATACGAGTATCTTTGTGACTGTTTGACTTCCACTTGTATCCATTCACTAAGTTTTCCATCTAGGTCATCACGCTAATGCTAAAATATCTTGTGAATGTTTACAAACAAAGGCGCACCAAGGTAGCATGACCAAACTCGAGTGAGTGCAACTGGGTCACAACACTAGGTAACATTACTACAATATAATCTTGTCACCATCAGGATGTGAGATTATCACTTTGATGCATGGCAAAGATGACCATTGTGATGTACATTCTGTTCCAATGGTTATGCACACATCTTCACCTCTGAGATCACCACCATTTATGTGCCCTCATACCTAACATTATTTAGGATGAAATTTATGGCATGTCTCTTCCAATCATGAAATTAGTAGATCTCTGATTATTTTTTGGATCATCACTATACAACCACCCTTCAGGGATTATCATGTTTCTTCCCATGGTGTACCTGAAAATAACTCTGACCTTTAGCCACCCATCTACTTCTCAAGTTTAGTCATATATTTAAAGTGTTTCCAAAATAACTCATCTTCAAATTCGTCAAAGTCATATCTTGATGAACTCAGGTGTGGACTCATACTACTATGCCAACACAATTTTTCAGAAAGGATGTATATATATTCATGGTCAGAAAATTCAAAATATTGTACACTATGAACATTGTATTAGAAATCACCAATAATCCCCTCAAGAACATCGTCCATTCTTAGATGATTGAAGTGGTTGACATCTTTGACCTCTCCCTCAACAATCTTCAAAGTGAGCTCGATATTTTATGGAAGCATGGTCTCCACAAGAAGAGTCCATTCTTAAGATAACAAAAGAAGTTGGTATCCCTGTTGACGGGCGAAATTGACCGTCCGTCAACTGGGAGAGTGGAACCAGTCCGGGGTTGTCTAAATAACCCAAGCCGTTTGGAATGGACCACCCTGACGAGTTTAACGGCTCCGTTGGCCGCTCTAAGGTCTCCTAAGAAAACCAGAGAGAAATTATCTGAGCTAAGAAATCTTACTAAACTAACTAAAACAAACTAAACTATAACTGAATACAAGAAACTAACTAAAATAAAGGAAACTAGAAACTAATAAAGCAA
>SNQJ01S0088646.1:4341-25767 GCA_010110895.2 Picea sitchensis
CTACTTTGACCTTTTGAACCTTAAACCCTTGATCTTTTCTCTTTCAGCACCCCAGATTACTAGGGACGTCTCCCTTGGGATTAGCCACCCTGAATAGAAAGAGCTCCCCATCGAGGTGACAGTGGGTGGGGAAGCTCCTGTTATGCCAGTTTGACCCTTGCCTTCAAGCTGTTAAGCCTATCCTACAAACTGAGCGATAACAGTGTGGAAGTGTTAGAAATTTGTAGCTCGGGCAAGTACTTCCATACTAGGGGTGTTTAGTAGTATGGAAGGGGCCCACACAATGTCTAGACAAATTAAATTTTGTTGGGGATCACTTAAGTCAACATGAGATTTAGTCACAACTGTTTGATGTGGCTTAAGTTGTCTCAATGCTTGATTAAGTTCCCATCGTCAGATCTAGATCTTGAAGAGAAGATCTAAGGGCCAGGATTGAATGAGAGAAAAGGCTAGGGTTACAAATAACCAAGGAGGCCTCATTTCTCATCATCTCAAGTGAAGACAACCATCTAAGCTAGTGTGGCTCTTCTAGGGAGATCTAACATCTGGTTGAGCCGAACCAGCTAAGGAGGGCCGAGCAGGGTAAGAGAAAGGCCAGGCTGGGTCATGGAAGCAAGCCAAGGAGGGTCGAGTAGGGTAAAAGAAAGACCAAGCTGAGTCTAGTGTGCAGGGAGAGGAGGCTGAGTAAGGGTCCATAGACTCTCCAAGAGTAAAGAGTCAGTAGAAGAAGGAGAAGATATAACCTGCAATGCAACAAACAAGTCCGCCATAAATCGCACTCATCAACTGAGAGGCCGTACGAGTTGTACGAATTTGAATTTTGGTAGTAGGAGTAATGCTCTCACCAGTCGAGATGGTTAGATCAGCCTTGAGAGGCTTCCCAAAGGAGTGGGACCCTTTTATTGCAGGAGTGGTTGCCAGAGAGAATCTGCCAGACTGGGACAGGTTGTGAAATAATTGCTGCCAAGAAGAGATCAGAATAGGTTGGGATGTAGATGAGGATGAAGAGGACGAGAATCTCGCCCTCACCTCCAAGAGGGGAGCCAGAGGCAGGAAAGGACCAACTTCTAGAGGAGGAGCCACAAGTGGTAGGCCAAAGAAGGATCTCTCACACGTTCAGTGCTATGTATGTGGTGAGTTTGGCCACTACGCCAACCAATGCTCTCAAGCCAAGAAGGGTAAGGGAGCTAAGGGTAGGAAGCAACAAGTGGCTGTTTCAGCAGAAGAGGAGGATCAAGATGAGGAAGAGGAGGAGCAACAATTCGCTGCCACAACTCGCCCGTTTTCCAGGATGTTGAAGGATGAGTATACACTCTTCCTTGTCTTAGAGGGAAAATCTAGAGATGGGTGGTACCTAGACAGTGGTGCCACTTGCCACATGACTCGGGAAAGATATGCATTCTAGGAGTTCTCAACTCAAGATATGGGGTATGTAAGATGTGGTGTGCACTCTAGCATGGTGGCAGTCTGAGGAGAAGGGATGGTGTTACTATAGATAGAATCAGGCAGGATTCTAAGTGTGCTAGGGGTACTTTATGTACTAGGTATGAGAGTCAGTGTACTCTCAATCTCATCCTTGTAGGATCAAGGCTACGATGTCAACTTCTTTGGTTGTGGTGTGCATATTCGCTCTGTCAGAGGTTAGGCTCAAGGACCACTTGTGATGGTAGGCATCAATGAGGATTGCCTGTACAGGCTGTGGGGGCAACCCATCTATAACTTCAAGAGTGGAAGTCATATGACAGTTGGATCGCATTTGAGAGAGAAGGATGCTCTCCTTAGCAGGCTCACGTGGTGGGAGTGGACTCAGTTGGAGGAGTGGGGATACCCAGATGGTCTCAATATAGGTCGCAACAACTGCCAACAACTATAGAGCAGAGCAGGTTGAGTATCCAAACTTCGAGAGGATGGGTCTCTCAGATTTAGAGGGAGAGACTCACAGTGATGTGGACCATGGAGGGGGAAACTCCAGTGGCAGTACCACCCTCGCTAAGAGGGACTGTTATAAATTTGTAGCTCGGGAAGGTGCTTCCATACTAGGGGTGTCTAGTAGTATGGAAAGGGCCCACATAATGTCTAGACAAATTAAATTTTGTTGGGGATCACTTAAGTCAACATGAGATTAAGTCACAACCGTTGGATGTGGCTTAAGTTGTCTCAATGTTTGGTTAAGTCCCCACTGTCAGATCTAGATCTTGAAGAAAAGATCTAAGGGCCATGATTGAATGAGAGAAAAGGCTAGGGTTACAAATAACCAAGGAGGCATCATTTCTCATCATCTCAAGTGAATAAAACCATCTAAGCTAGTGTGGCTCTTCTAGGGAGATCTAGCATCTGGTTGAGTTGAACCAGCTAAGGAGGGTTGAGTAGGGTAAGAGAAAGGCCAGGCTGGGTCATGGAAGCAAGCCAAGGAGGGTCGAGCAGGGTGAAAGAAAGACCAAGCTGAGTCTAGTGTGCAGGGAGAGGAGGTCGAGTAAGGGTCCATAGACTCTCCAAGAGAAAAGTGTCAGCAGAAGGAGAAGATATAACCTGCAATGCAGCAAACAAGTCCCCTAGAAATCGCACTAAGCAACTAGGAGGCCGTATGAGTGGTATGGATTTGCAGTCTTGTGCAACTGAATATAAAAGAAATCGAGCGATAATAGAGGTACCGTACAACTGTACGACCACCCAACAAGTGACCCGCGACCGTACGGATCTGTACAGTTGGTACGACCCCTTCCAAATTAGCTTGGCTATAATGTTTTTGTGTATTTACTTAACTGAGATAAATGTAATAAGGTTTTCCCCAGAGGATTGCGGTTTCCACAATCTTGTATTTGCATCTTTTGTGTGGCTGTTCCAAATTTTTATTACTGTTGATGGTTGTAGCATAGATCTGATATTTACAGTGATTATATTTGAGTTTATGTTCTAGTTATTTTTTACAGGAAGTACCCCTAAATTTTAGGGGTTTAAGGGAAATGGGGGACGTCACATATATAATATAAAAAATAAAAAAATTTAGAAATATTTTTTTTATTTTTTATTTTTTATATTAAAACACGATTAAATTTTCAAAATTCAAATTCAAATTCAGTAATGAAATACATTGATTCATAAATCATAAATGAAAGTTGAAACAAAAATATTAAAATAATAAATATTGATACATTGATTTAAAAATTAAATTCACCATTCATCATTCTAGAATATAATTAATTAGTACTAAGCAAAATACTAAATACTAGATACTAAAGTCTGAAATAGTAAATTGGAATTACTCAAACTCAAAATTTAAAAAATTAAAGATTGACGAGTCAAGGTCTGAGGTCATCAGTATCTAGAGTCAAGAATCAAAAGTTAAAACTGAAAAAACAATGAACATTGAAAATAAATTTTAAAATGACCATCATGGAGTCAATCTCATTGACCGGTCCTCTACATCCATCTCCTGCATGAAGCCATCAGGACCATCAAAGGGAATGCCACTATCTGTCTCTGGGTCAGAGTCACTCTCATATAAGTTATAAAATGGCATGTGATAACTTATAAGTTATTAATTGTGTTTTAATTTTTAAAATTTAATTGTGTTCTAATTATTCAACGTTTAAAATTTAATAAATTAATTGTCTTTTAACTTTTATCTTTTTTTAATATATATATTTGTTTATTAATTTATTAATTTTTGCTTTCTTAAATTTAATTTTTTGTTTTTTAAGCCTCATTAGGCAAAAGTTTTTTTGGGGGACGCCCAGGAGTCCCCCTTTCAAGGGTGGGACGTCCAGAAGTCTCCCTTTTCAAGGGGGACGCCCATGAGTCCCCCTTTCTGGGGGGACGTCTAGAAGTCCCCCTTTTCAAGGGGGGAGCACCCAGGAGTCCCCCTTTCAGGGAGACTCGTCCCCCACCTTGGGGAGTCACGTCCCCCCGAGTCCCTCGCGTCTTCCCAAAAAGGGGACTTGGGGAAACATCCCCCAGGAGTCCCCCCGTCCCGAAGACATGGGAAACGTGGGGGACACGTTGCTGTGGGACATTGGTTAATCTACTCACCTCCCATTCGCTCACTTAATTCCCTAAGTTCTATTCCCACACTCCCATGCACATGCCTCAAACAAACAAGTGCGCAACCCCCTTTTTACACTCTCAGACACACACTTTACTCCCTCTTGACTTACCTACGTGGAGAGTTGACTCATACTCCCACTCTAATACCCCCGATGCGCATATCTTTCCTTATTCATCACTCCTATTCCTCTCACTCATGCACATACTCTTTCCTCTCGCCTATTCCTGTGAGCCCCTTCAATTGCTTGGAAAAGTGCACCCCTCACACTATATATTGGATGGTCTACATGGGATATTGGTCGGATTTTGGTGGCAGCAACACATGTTTTCTCTCTCTCTCTCTTTTATCTCATTCTCTCTAGTCTAGCTACTCTCTCTTTGAGCAAAGGTGATCTTTGTATTGGTTGTGGACTTGTCAATTGTGGCTCAATCAACCCTTTTGCAAGCCTAATAATAAAGAAGTTTTGTGTTTGTATTCTGAACCTTCCTTCTTGTTGGTACTTTGTTAAAGTTTTGCAATTAGATTAGTAGTTCTTTTCCCCCCAGGTCTTGGGCAGTTTTAACACGCTGTCCGAGACATATCAGCCGCTGTTTTTTGTCACCTTTTGCAGAAAATTAGACTTTAAGACAACAATAATGTACCCTAGGGAATCCCTCCTGAGGCTTGCAAGCACCAAACCAAATGGAGAGGGGTCTAGCCCGTGACGATTTGGGGCTTTTATCCTTTAGTTAGCCACCTTTTCATCGCTGTTTTTATCTTATATCAGCTCAATTGGAGGGTGAAAAAATGTGCCAACAGGGTTCCATCCGAAAATTTTCCCCATGGCCGATGTTAGGAGAGTTGGGATCCCTCGTTCTTATGATCCGCCTAGGGTCCTGTAGCTAAGCCCTCTCAGCCTCGGTCACTCCTCAGAGCATATCATTCGCTAGTGCATTGACCCTTTCACAATTATTGATGACTTTGACGAGCAGTGCATCTTGTGGTCCTCGCACTTGTCCTCGACAACTAGCTCTAGCATGCCATGACATCCTTTCTTTTGTTAAGCACTAAGATTCATTAGTTTCTTGCATCTTTCTTATACGTGCACCTTGTTGTATATATTCTCTTAGCTAGACATTAAGCTTTTATCTAGTCACTTAGTCTTTATCTTTTTGTACATTTAACACTGATCTAGGAGTTGTATTCACACCCCCACTTTGTACTTACACTAGGTATACTCTTTTAGTCTTGTTGACCTACTTTTGTGGTTATTCATTGGACATTAATAAAATATCTTTTCTTCTATACTCTTAGCTTGGAGGGTTTGAAGCTGATCTCTCGACGATTGAAAGAATTAGAGATGCCTCTAGTGAGCTGCAATCCAAGCTCTCAATGCTAAGGTCCTTCAATTCAAGGGTATTGTGAAGAAAGGTAAGATCGACCTCGAAAGGGTTTGAAAAGAAGGAAGAAGGGAGCCCCTGCACCCTGAGATTCAACTCCTTGGCCCCTCTTAGACATTCCTCTTCAATCTTTGCTTGAACCAACTCCTTGGCCCTTCTTAGACGTTCCTCTTCAATCTTTGCTCGAACCAACTCCTTGGTTCCTCTTAGACGTTCCTCTTCAATCTTTGCTTGAACCAACTCCTTGGCTTATTTCAAGTGGCATCTTCAAGTGGGAGTGCGACTAGAGCCGATGATTCTGACCACTCTTCTTATGTCACCTTGAGAGAAAATATGGCAGGAGGAGGGTGGGGGGTGATAGAGGTTGCCTAGGGGCATCATAGCAGGAGGAAGTATGTGAGAACAAGGATTGAGGATCCAAGTGAGGTGGGAGAACAATTCATCTAGGGAAAAGGGTGTGCCAAAAGGCTTTAGGAGAATGGAAAAGGGCATCATGGAGTTCACTTCTCCTAATGGAAAGGAATTCATGCTCTTTACGGCGTAGGAGACATAGGTTAAAACAATGACCTATTCTTTGGTCAGTTGTACAGCTTGAGTGGTCCTAATGGTTAAGAATATATGTTTCCTCATAGGAGGTCACAGGTTCAAATCCAGAGTGGGGTAGAGTATGTACACCTCCGTAGACTTTAGTAGTTAAATCCCTGCATGGAGGCGGTCCTGTTATCCCCCAGTTTAGGGATAATTAAGGAGATTATGTCTCGAGGCCCACAGGTCCTAGACATGGAGTACCGAGAGCCAGATCGACTTGAGCATGGCCCTAGAGGGCCCATCTTTTCATTCTTCAGTGCCTCCACTTTGTCAGCAACAACAACATCCATCACCTCAGCCTGGTCCTGTAGCAGAAGTGGATCTTGCTCCATGAGGTAATGAGTCCGGGGATCATGGTATGTGTCACTCTGATCCTCAAAACCTTTGAATATGTGCATTCAATTCTTTTTGTTTCTAATGGGTGCTTGGATCTTATACTTATCCACTGGACCATATCTGGAAGGAATGACAGGATGCCCTAGTAAGCTTGTGCCCATAGGTTTTGAGTTGCCACTGGGGGGATTCATGAGAAGCCATCGTCCGCTCCCACCATACTTACCACTTTCCATCTTTCTCCCGCTCATCCATCCCATTACATTGGTTTGGGCATTGGTTGGCCAAATATTTAAGGGTTGTACCTTACCTTGTGGGAAGAAGGGGCTAAAGGCCCAGAGGGTAAAAGTAGCTGGTAAAAGATAAAAGCCAAGAATGAAACCTCGAGATGCTTTGCTTAGGGATCCTCGAGAAAGCAGTAAAAAGCTTCTTAGCAAGAAACAGAGGGACCCATAAAAATAATAAAACAAGACCTGGTTAGAGGATAGGGGGTCTCATCACAAGCCAACCTATTAGGTCCATGGGCATCTAGTGGTATGACACTACTAGTAGTTGGTCACCACGCTAGGGTAGTGGCTCTTGGTGGCATAGCCAAGAGAAAGGGGGTCTCATCACGAACTAGCCTTCACATTTCCGTGAAATGCTTGTGGGTAACATTGCCACCATTGGTCACCACGCCAGGGTAGTGTCCCCTAGCCAACTTCTTGAAGAAAAAACAATAAAAAAAAGACAAAAGGCATGAATGGGCTTGGAAACATTTGCATCCATGACAGGTGCAACTCACCCTCTATAGATGCACCCATAGGTAAGCCATGCATTTCCCTGCTATCACTGCACCCCTTGCCTAGACATGCCTTATCCACTTCACCCACTCACATGGCTTATATTTGATCTCTCCCCAAAACACCCCACATCCAGTGAGCATTAGCCCAATAGGATGCCCTGTCACTTCCTCCAAACTTGGCTTGTAGATTAGTATAATCATTAATGTCTTTGAGCACTTGTCCGGGTAAAAGGGGTTTTATGCACATGTTTAATAAACTTGATGATTAGATGTGATTGACATTGTTATGATCCTTGTGACTTATGAGCCTATGGAGAGCGTATCTGTTGATGTGCAGGACCATACCTGATGGACAGGTACTCTTATGGACAGATACACATGGGGAGATGATTAGTTTGGACCTCCATGGGGCTGAAAGCCCATCAGATGGATGCTGAGACCCCAACAGGGGGCAGAGATAGATCAGAGGGTTTGCACTGGAGAAGAGGAGGACGTTCCACCAGAGGCAACTTAGCAGACCTGTACCCAAGGGGGTTGTGCCATTTCCACCAGGACGTTGGTCTTGGAAGGCCCATGATGTCACCCATGACATCTTATGATGTCATCCAACGCTATGGAGGTTTTGGGAGGCAGTTATGTGCCAAATGGCATGTGTGGCAGTTTCTGGAGGCCTAAGGAGGCCTAACGTTTTGCCTTGCCCTAAAGGGGCCTAACGTCACCCTAAAAGGGCATGATGTCACCTTTTATGCTTGATTAGGGTTTTAATTATGACCTAAAAATAAAATTAAGGTCATTGCTACTGTATAAATAGAGAGCTAAAACTCTCTTTTTCTCATCATCTTTCACTCACACTTGTGTGAGGTCTGAAATTTGTCCCCTTCTTAGGGTTTTTGGCTGAAATTGCTAGTGCGCACTTGTTGAAGGAGGCTTATTTTGGTTATCTTTGGCATTTTTCTTGGTGGATTGTTTACAACTAGGGTTTGGCTTGATAAATACTTGGTGAATTTCTGCAATCCTTCCCTTACTTGAATGGTTATAGTGTTTTACTTGCATTTTGTTAATGAAATTGCTGGAATAAACCCTAGGAAATCAGCACATGTTGGTGTCCTTGTTTTAATTTCCATTTACCTACTAGATTATGCCAAGGAGCCGTTTTACCTATTGAAGACATTGCTAGGGCCTTGCCATTGCAACACCCTACCATTTGTTCTTCATCCTAGCCGATTTTACTTTGTTATTGAGCTAAAGAAGGAGGAAAACGTGCTAAGGCCTAGGGTTACCTACACTTTAGTAGCCGTTTTCCCCTAGGGTTTGATGGTTGAAGCCTTGGCTTACCAACACTTCATCCATCAAATTCCTCTTGTCTTTGGCCCTGCTATTATCATCTTGTTCCTTCAATTCTTGCCGCTATCTTTTGACTCCATTTGCCCTATGAATGCACTGATCTAAGACTTCTTGCTTGAGTGCTTTGATCACAACCTTCAAACATCCAATATCTTTGAATAACTACTAACACACTCTAACCCTAGCTTAGATTGAGTTGCTAACCCTATTGCTGCTATTATCCATTTGAGTTATAGTCATACTTTGTAGCAATTAATGTTTCTTCAAGCAATTGAAAGATTGGCTAATGCATAGTAGTCTTTGCTTCTAATGAATATTGGTATTGTGACATTGATGATAAATCATTCTTGTTCATTTTGAAGCCTCTTTAAAGCATTTATTGTGGAGTAATGTATTGTGATTATCGCTACTATACATCATTGATTGCTTCATCAATATATTAGTCAATTGCTTTATTTGAGAAAGTCTCCGATTATATGAAGTACTAACCAGCAAGTGATCTTGCAAATATAGTTTCATGTTGCTTTGTTCTGGGCAGGTACATTTCTGGTTGTTATTATCTTTATTGGCTGTTTAGCTGGACTTTCTGATCAGAGGTGACTTGTGAGAGGGAAACTTTTACTCAGCCTTAATCCTTTGCCTTCTCAAAACCCCAGGTCACCGGGGACGTCTCCCTTGGGCCTACCACCCTAAATAGAAAGAGACATCCTATTGAGGTAACAGTGATAGGATAGTCTCCCGTTACGTCAGTTTGTCTTCATTTACCTTTCCTTTACATCCAAGTACAAACCGCGCGATAACAGGTCCCTTGTCCCACAACCCTTGTCCCACAAACAAGGGGTTCTCATACACCAATTTGGTGTCTGGCTTGGCCGTTACCTTAAAATTAGATTATTATTATTAACAAAGTTATCTTATTTTATTTTATCTTGAAATTCTTCTACCTTTTATTTGCTCTCCTTGAAAGCATTCGTCTAGAGCAGTTCTCATTAATTGGTGGTAAGCGTGAAAATGTCTGTAGTTGAATGTGGCATTTTTGCGGGCCAACTATTGTTCCTTGTCCTAGTCTGCCATCCTTAGAGTTATAGAATTTGGCAGCGGTCTATAGGCCGAGATTGGCACAGATCCTTGCCTATAAAGCAAGCTTCCTTTCCTTTGTGATATACGAGGATGTGACATATTTGCTGATGATATTTGTGATTGCTCTCAGAGTTTCCACATTACAGAATTCAAGTCATAGTGAATACACTTGTATCTGAAGCGGTGCTTTCGGGTGATCTTCCATTTCAGGATCAAAGCATGTATTCCATTAGCTATGTAGAGCCTTGCTGTTTATAGAATGTATGGGCCTCCTTGGAATATCCTCTCCCTGTCTTCCTTACAAGCGAAAACTACAATAAAAAACCTTTAGTACAGAGGATTAAGTCTGGCTTTCCTCTAACCAGCCACGTTCTTGCAATCTATTTTTGCAGAAGCACCTGCATGTCGATTAAGATAAGCTACGCCTTGTAACACACCTCATGAGTGGTCTTTGTCTAGGTTTGCCGAACAAACATTTTACTCCATTGGAAGAACTGAGTCTAGTGTTCCCGATTTCTTTGTCCTGGATTTTCTCAATAATTCGTTAACATTAGAAAGTCCTTGGGATGCCGAGTTGCTCGACAAAGCTTGACTGAAAGAGGGACTCCAGCCCCAGGTTGTTTAATGTTATGCTAGAATTTCTGTTTTTCTCCCTCTTTTATCAACAGGGATGAGAAGGAAAGGCCAAGGATACCCTTTCCTGTGAATTTAACATGTTACAAATTTAGGGCTCCTTATTGAACTATTTTTTTTCCTGAAACAGAAGTGCTTTTGGGCCAGAAGAATGAAAACCATTGGCAAGGAATTAATCTTATTTCTTGTTCTGAACACAGATGTTTCATATAACTTGGCACTAGTACCTTTTGTATGTTCTTTGATCCACTTTACTT
Organism: Picea sitchensis; assembly: GCA_010110895.2. Lineage (NCBI taxonomy): Eukaryota > Viridiplantae > Streptophyta > Pinopsida > Pinales > Pinaceae > Picea > Picea sitchensis. Next base: position 14,785 of record SNQJ01S0088646.1, read on the forward strand.
TCACGATATTTATTTCAGTTGTTTGAGAATAGGCATGAATAAATGCTAGAATGTTGAAATCAGATCTTTCTGTGCAGAGCATCAGGGAGACGTTAAAGAAACAAAGTCCAATGAGTCTGTTTCGTCAAATGGAGTTCTTGAACATCAAGCTTCAAGCAATGCATCTAAATCAGAATCGTTATCTCATGTGTCTCAGAATGCAAGTCTCCATTCTGCTTTAGAACACAATGACCAAACAGGAGCTACAATTGAGCTTCCCAAGCATACAACCACTGAACTGCATGATGAAACTAAAGCAAATGTCACTAAAGAAGACCATGTTGGTAGTGATGAGGCATCGATGCATGATATACTAAATATGGGAGTAGCAGCAAATGCTACAGATACAGTAAAGTCAATGGGTTCTGGTTCTCAGAGGCGACTTCTTACAGAATCTGAAACAGAAAGTTCTAAGGAAGGTGATAACGGAGGAGCTGCCACTGTCGCAAATGATCAGGACCTGGCAGAGGAGGCAGATTCTTCTTTTGATGTGTTTCGAGATGGAGAAGATGGCTTGACTGATGAATATTCATATGACTATGATGACTATGTTGATGAAGCAGCTTGGGGAGATGAAGACTTTGCCGAGGCCCAACATCCAAAACCAGAAGATTTTGTCAATATTGATTCCCATATCCTCTGTACTCCAGTAAGTCCCTTTTTAAGGTTCCAGAGTGTAATCTGCATGTTGGATCAAGATCATGTTCACGTGTCAATTAATCAGTCTAAACACTTGTACTTGGAAGTGCAGCTGTGTTGATTATGTTGTGAATTTTTTTATAACCTTGAGCCACATGTTTCAGGTGATAGCAGATATTGACAAGGATGGTGTAAATGAGATGATTGTTGCGGCATCTTACTTTTTTGATCATGAGTAAGACCTCTTTCCATCTCCACAGAATTTGTTGATTATTCCTTATGTTATTTTACTTAAGAATGGAGAAGTTAAACTTACGCTCTCTGACATAGTTTTTAAAGAACTGCAAAAATTATAGTGACTTTGATTGGTGGCAGCGTTTTGGTCAATGACAAAGTAAAAATTTGTCATATTGGTTATTTTCTTGCTAGGCCTGGTTGGTACTCATTGATATATGCCTAGTTATTTTCATGTAGATGTTAGGGATTTTGACCATTTCTTATACTAGATTTGTTGATTTCTGTGTTCCCCAAAGCTTATTTTTACCAAGACACTCAATTTTTCAACCAAGCCTCTAGTTTGTTAGCTTTCGGGGTTACTCTGAAAATGTTTATGCCATGTTTGAGGGTGCTTCATAAGATTTGGGGTACATGGTGTATGTTCAGCCATTGGGTGGTCTATGATGGATTTGCACATTGGAGATAGCTTCTTAGTGGGTGCTTGCATGATATTCTTCCTTGGGACATTGGAGATTTTTGGACAGCTTAGTGATGTTCTACATCATGGCCATATGGAGATGGTTGACTGCTTGGAGAACACCTTGCTTAGTGTTGATGATTACATCTGTGTGAGACATCCTCCAGGACACAGATTGAGTGAGTCGGCCTGAGAGAGAGCCCATGAGTTGGGTGTGCCCATGAGATGGGTGTGTAGTTCCTCTCTGAGACGGAGATGGAATGCTGTGTGCCCCTGTGTGGGGTGAGAAATCCCATGAGTTGGGTGTGCCCATGAGATGGGTGTGTAGTTCCTCTCTGAGACGGAAATGGAACGTTGTGTGCCCCTGTGTAGGGTGAGGAAGCCCATGAGTTGGGTGTTCCCATGAGATGGGTGTGTCGTTCCTCTCTGAGACGGAGATGGAATACTGTGTGCCCCTGTGAAGGGAAGATGCCCATGAGCTGGGTGTGTCGTTCTCTCTGAGATGGAGATGAAATGATGTGTACCCCTGTGAGGGGTGAAGGAGCCCATGTGATGGGTTTACTGTTCTCCTCTGTGTAGAGAGTTGAGATGATGTGGTACACCAGATGATTCTCCTGTGAGACACAGTGAGATAGAGATCTGTTGAGTAGGACGTCATTGTGGATGAGCACAGGTGGACGTGATCCTAGTGGCTGAGCACTAGTGAGTGTGTATCCAGATGATTCTTCTGTGAGACGTAGTGAGATAGAGATCTGCTGACTTGGACGTCCCTTTGGCTGAGCACAGGTGGACGTGCCTCTAGTGGCTGAGCACTAGTGGGTGTGTGAGATCCCTTGCTATATTGTCTAAGAGTACGATTTACTTGTAACCCTAATTGTGATGTAAAGGGTACAGGTCGGCCCCACCATAAAGTGAAATAATTAATGTAAAAGATAATTAATATTGTAATTATTAATTATATTATGAGTTATTAAGGTCGGCCCTATTGTGCCAATAGACACATCATTTGATGTGATAAGTCTTGTATAAATAAAGGTGAATCCCCATTGAGGAAACACAGTTATCATTGTTTCATCTCATTATTTCAGAAGTTGAGGTCTGAAATTATGAGAACTGAAGCACCCTTTTGTGTGCTAAGTTTGGTGATGGTGTGGGAGGTCTTTCTCTTGAGAATATAGCAAAGGATTGGCTGGGTTTTCTTCCCTTGTTGAGAAGGGTTTCCCAGGATACTTTTTGTGTTCTTGTGCACGGTTATTCTTCTTGTGATCTTGGTTTATTGCAGCCATTGTGTTGCTGCAAAATGTTTATGGTTCAGTTTATGCTAAACAATAAGAAAATTAAAATGCATCAGCTTGGCATAAAATTCAACATGGTATCAGAGCGGGTCCTGAAGATGACCGTTGCGCAGTTGAAGAAAGGCTGATATAAACCCACCGTTGGTATGAAGGAAGAGGGCCGGACCTCTCCTTAACTTTCTGTGGTAAAATTTGAAGGGGCTGGACCTAGTAACTCTCTGTGGTAACTCTCTTTACTATTTTGAGCTGGCCACAGGCCTCTAAAGCAGCAGCAGCTAGGGAGAAACCCCACAAAGGGCCGGACCCTTCAGAAGTACCTTTCCATGGCAGCAAATTCTCTGAGGCATCCTTATTAACAAGTTCAAGTCTGCATAAGCCGAGTTTTGGAAAGTATGTAACAGAAGTCTTAGGCTGTATTTTTTTGTGCAAGTGTTTGTTGGCAAACTTAATAGTTAAGGGGTCAGTGTTGAAGCAGTGTTTAGACAAAAGTTTGAGCGATTCTTCTTGACAGTACAAGGACTGTTATGAGGCTCAAATTCAACAGATCTAAGGCTGTGATGAAGGGCAAATTTGAAGCAGGTTAGGCCTGTTATAAGGGCAAATTGAAGGGCAAATCTGAGACAAGTATAAGGGCTGTTATGATGCAAGTCTGAGGAAGAACATGGCCGAGGTTAAGGACTGTTTTGGAGCGAATCTATGCAGAGTTTAAAGTTTTTTTTATGAGCGAGCTACAGGAATCTCTTGGCCGAGTGTCAGATCTGGTATAGGAGTAACTTTTGGTGAGCTACAGGGGTAACATTTGCTGTGAGTCTTTGGAGCATCTTAAGCAGGTTTTATGACTGTCTTTGAAGCAATTATCAGAGTTTTCTAAGCAAGAGTTCTAACACAAGTTTCAGAGCTGTTCAAGTGGAGATTTCAGATCTCTCTTGGCAGAAGATTTAACTCACCAAGGAAGCAGAGTATAATGTTTGTATTTTGATCAGTTCAAGGTCATAGTTTGTGCAGACCTAAAGCTACAATGTTGATGCAAACTTCGTTAGAGATATGTATGGTACAAGGTGGCTACAGGGGCAAACAAGTTTGGTTATAGAATCTAGCAGTGGCAAGTGGCCACAGGAAGCTACAACAACATAATCTGCCTTCTAGTCTATGGCAAACAAGCGAGGAATGTCATTGCTCATCATGACATTGACAAACAAGCAAAATCTCCATTGGTGTACACTCTCAGGTATGCACTTGTATATATTATTTGCATCATTGTCATAAGGGTACTTGCAGGAGGAAGGAACCCTTGGTGCAATCTGGATCTTAGTGCATTCAGAGGAACAACACACTGGAAGTGAAGACTCCAGGATTGATTGTTTTAATTATCATGCCTCTAACCTACATTTCTAAGGTTGCTACATTACAAGTAGGTGTTGTAGCTGTGACAACAATCCTTAAAATTGTTTTGATTCTAGAGATGTACTCATGAATCTCCTCTAGAAGATATTCTTGTCTTGTTTCCTTTCGTTTGTTTTCTTGTTCCAGGAAGGATAACAACAAAGGAAGATGTTTATCCTTCAGACTTCATAGGGAGTCACTTGACTCAGAGGGAGTCAAAACTATTTGAGAAAAGACAATACCTTCTCCCCTTCAACAGTTCAGAGGGAAACCCTTCTCAACAAGGGAAGAACACCCAACCAATCCTTTGCTATATTCTTCAAGAGAAAGACCTCCACCACCATAAAACCTAGCACACAAAAGGGTGCTCACAAACCCTAGAAGACTAGCGCCCAAGAGAGGTGTGCACTTTTCTCAAGAACAATTATTTGCTGAAATTTCCAAACTCACACTTGTGTTATATTTCCTTAATGGGGAATTTACCTTTATTTATATTAGATTGAGTCTATCAACAATAGTGTCTATTGGCACAATAGGGCCGACCTCAATAACTCACAATATAATTAATAATTACCATATTAATTATCTTTTACATTAATTATCTTTCACTTTATGGTGGGGCCGACCTGTACCCTTTACATCACAAATAGGGTTACGGGTAAGTCTGACTCTTGTACAATATAGCAAGGGGCACACAACGTTCCTTCTCTGTCTCAGAGAGGAACCACACACCCAACTCATGGGCACACCCAACTCATGGGCTTTCTCTCAGGCTGACTCACTCAGTCTGTGTCCTGGAGGATGTCTCATGCATATGTAATCATCAACAACTGTGCCATTTTCCAAGCAACAATGTCAACGAGGGCAATGCTATGATAGCTAATAGCTCGGGGTCTTGCCAAGCCAAGGAAAAAAACTTAAACTTTCAATAGTTCACATTGCAACCTAGAGTATCGAAAAATATCAACCATAGAGACGAAAATGGAGTGGCAAATGTTAAACACAGAGACTGGTTGTAACACCCATGCGCAAAGCTCAGAGCTTGTCAAACATAATAATAAATTTCCATAGAGAACCAAACCCAAAACCCAAGCCGACCGAACATGCTTCACTGTCATTTTATCAATACATTTACACAAAAATTATCCACAACAAGGAGAGCACAACCATTCCCTTCTTAAAAAAAAAATACCAACAGTCCAGAATAATCACTAGAAGAACCCACAGGCACAACAACAATTACACAATTCAAATATCCAATAATAGCTTAAGAAAAACACAGACCGCGAGCAATCCTGAGCCAAAAATTGATTTGAAGGGTAGAAAAAACATCATGGATGGAAGAGTAAGGAACCATACCTGGAAAAGCCTGTGCGAGGAAGAGAGTTAGACTGTATGCCTCTTCACAACAAAAAATCACGGAGCATCAACAACCACCAAAGCCAAAAACCAAAATGCAAGTATGACTAGGGTGACGGGCCTCGAGGGTTGTTTGAGTGACGTGCTTCTCCCTCCAACCTCATTCAATTCAATGTACGAGCCAACCAATTCACCATAGCACTAAGCATTAAATCAACCACATAACCATTGACATATCCCAATTTCATAGTGCGCCACCTTTGTAATGTCAAACTCTCCAAAATAACAATGTGCTATAACATTAACCCATGTGCATTCAACATATAACATCCAATAAGGTGCATAAGTCTAGTAGCAAAGGTTTGTTGCACCTCTTTTGTCACAATAATACATAGCATCAGAGCTTGTGTATTGTCCTTTTATTTAAAAGAGCTCCCATATCATCCCTTATATCAAGATCATATTTAACCAATTGATGCCATATTTAATGGTAATATTGAAACAAAACTTATAATAATCCTTTCAACCATAGGGCAGCCTTAACATAATCTGAGAGTGGTCATCAAAACTATCAGTGCCATGCATCAATCAACCAATCATCTTATGTCACCACAACATTTTAACCATGATTCGAAACAACGAACTGTAGAAGACTGTGTTGGTACCATCACAATAACAAACAAAATATAAGCGCAGCATATCCATCATAGCGCCACAAGTCTACAAGGGGGTCCCACCTACTAGTTTATTATTAATATAAATAGTTAATAGAGCTTGGCAATCATTTGGGAGCATAGTATTCATCGTTGCATTTTTAAGCGTCAACAAATACAACCAGGAACTGTGATTTATTTACCATATTTAATTTGTGCAAACTGTTCTTGAATTTCTCTTGCCAGTGCTGTATGTTCCTCAAATAAACCTGTTGTAAATAACTGCTCTCCCATTTCTGCTATAGCTTGACAGAATTTCTTTTAGTATTCGAGGGCTGTGAAAATGTAAGTCACAAGTTATTTAAATTGCACACTAGTATTTAGAAGGGAGCTATAAGTATAGAGTCATATAACTAGTTTTGAAATAGAGCTGAAGCATGTTCAAGTGTTATTTTGGTCATTTGATATCATTTTACCTTTCCTAACTGGTTTGAGTGGGGCTAGATCAATATAATTTAGTTCCTAGCAATATTCAGAAAAATGGGGTGTCTACTGTGATCTGTAATACATATATATGCATAATGTTTTATTTATGTTTTGATATTGATTTTACTAAGCTTTCTATTACTGTTTATACTAAGCTTTCATATACTGTTTGACAGATACTATGATAACCCTGCACATTCAGCAGAATTGGGTGGTATAGATATTAGTAAATATGTTGCTGGTGCAATTGTGGTTTTTAATCTTGATACCAAGCAAGTTAAGTGGAGCACTCAATTGGATCTTAGCACAGACTCTGGAATCTTCCGTGCCCATATCTACTCTTCTCCTTCAGTGGTTGATCTGGATGGTGATGGTTATTTGGACATTCTTGTTGGAACTTCATTTGGCTTCTTTTATGTTTTAGATCACCATGGTAATATATGGAAGCTCCTCCCTTTCCTCTATTTTCTCCTTAATTTTCATTTTGGCCTCCACGTCTTTTTCCATTTCAATGTTAAGTGAAAGCAAGCATCTTAAGAACTACAAGATTGGGAATTAAAATAAAACTGGAAGGTAAGATATGTCCATGTGCACATAGAGAAGCCAATAATTTGTATACACTGCTTTTATTTAATAAGTATGGATATTTTGCAACTCTTGATTGATGTGTCAGCCTTGATATAACATTTACCAAGAAGTTTTGTTTCTTCATATGCTTTTACTTGTTTGTTTTAGTTAAAGTTTAAAAAATTATTGCATTTCTGAAAATAATTAAATCTCTGAAATGGTGTGCTATAAAAGATATAATGGCCTGATCATAGCCTAATTGAATGGATAAACAAAGACATAATGGTTAGTGTTGATCTTGTGAGGGACAAAACACGTGACTAACCATAAAATCTAGCTGATTTTATTCCAAAAGAAATGAAAAATGTACCTGTTTACACAAATTGGGTTGTAATGCATGTTGATTTTGGGCTTCTCATTCCCGTGCGTGTAGCAATGTTGGGATCCTTATTGGATTTTTCATTGTGGAGAATCCTTTTCTACATCAGGAAGTAATTTAATACCAATACTTTCTACTAATACAGGAGAAATTAAACTTGGTTATCGCACTTTTTCTGTTGAATGTGTTAATTTTTGGAGCTTACCCTGTTACATGGGAGGCCAACAAATTTTTGATGGAACACTGGAGCGATCTTTTTGTGAATTTTCTTCAAACCCAGTTCACTAAATCAATTAATTTTTCTGTTAACTGATTCTGCCAGGTTTTCTTCAGAAATAAATAATACACAACAGAAAATAATAACCAGGAACTTAACAGTAAAAGATAACAGCAATCACATCTCATGTACACAAATAATTTTTGGACAATTCGTCCTTGGAAAAACCCCGGAGGGAAAACCAGTGCAGCTGATTTAGATTTTATTATTATTGAGCAGGAAAATATAGAGATCTCTTACAATAAAATCAGCCCAGCCAAATACAAAACCTCCTCAACAAATGTATGGCCCCTTTTTGCAAATCCTCCTGATCAGATCTGTAGGAAATGACCTTTGCAATGCTGAAGATGTGTGCCAATCTCAGTGAAGAGTCCTCCTTTGTCTCCCTACAGACCCTCTCTCCAAACGCTCAAGCAATTCTCCTCTTTCTCTTCAGAAAATCGCCCCTTTCTTATGCAGAATGCGCCCCTCTCCAAGTCGATCTCTCTTTTACTCAATGAGCGAGTGAAAAACCCTATCTCCAAAAGGATGGAGGGCCATGATTGATCCTCACACACCTTATGAGATCAATGGTCAAGATTAAAAGACCACAACTTAAATTATTTCTCACTTTAACTTTATAAAAAGTACTCATTAAGTCAACATTAAAATATAACCCATTTAATGTACTTTTTCCTAAGTACAATTTTAAGAAAACGATTAACCCATCAACTTGGATAAGTTTCATTGTCCTCCTCCATGCTAGGATGCCATGCATGGTGAAGACCTTCCTTTCTATCCAATCTCAACAATCCCTCTTGGCGAGGGAGGGATTCTGTCTCAGCCCCACCTCATCTATGAACTTTTCAAATTTTTGTCTGTTCAATGCCTTGGTGAACACTGAAAATATTTGCCATCTGCACATCAGTCTGTATGTAATCAAGCCTCACAACTCCTCTCTGTACACAATCTTGGATGAAATGATACCTTATATCGATGTGCTTGCTACGATCATGAAACACTTGATTCTCAGAGAGCTTGATGCAACTTTGATTGTCACAGTGAATCATAGTAGCTTCTAGCTCCTGCCTGAACAATCCCAAGAGTAGCTTCCTAAGCCACAGTGCCTCACATGTTGCCAAGCTAGCAGCCATGTACTCTGCCTTAGCAGAGCTTAATGCCATTGATTTCTGCTTCCTGCTGAACTAGGAAATGATGCTCGATCTAATGCTGAAACAACAACCTGAAGTACTCTTTCTGTCCTCTGCACATCCTTCCCAATCAACATCTGTAAAGCCTACCAATCTCACTCCACCACTATGCTCATATAACAACCTGTACTCCACTGTACCACTGAGGTAGCGAAGCACATGCTTCACAGCTATCCAATGTATTCTCCGAGGGTCCACCATGAATTGACTCAAAGAGTTTATTGCAAAGCCGATATCTGGTCGAGTATTGACCAGATACATGAGCGATCCAATTAACTTACGATACACACTGGGGTCTACTGTCTTTGAATCTGATGCATCAATCTTCCTCCAATTTGTGACTAGAGGCATGGACATGGGCCTACAATCTGTCATCCTGAACCTACGCAAGATCTCTACGGTATACTTCCCTTGTCCCAAGAAGAATCGCCCATCCTGTTGCCAGACCTCCAGATCAAGGAAGTAATGCATCAACCTAAGGTCTTTCATCTCAAACTCACCTGCAAGGTTGACCTTGCAATCTGCTATCAGCTGCTCACCCCCTGTCAGAAATAGGTCATAACACCAGTATGAGATGCACCTCCCCTACAAGAAAATATAGGTTCGGATTAGCCTCGCTTCGCTGGAAACCCATCTCCCTCAAGTAACTGTCTATCCTCGAGTACCATGCTCGAGGTGCCTGCTTGAGCCCATACAAGGCTCTCCTTAGTCTACACACAAGCGTCTCTCTGCTGCCTGCCTCAAATCCCTTCGGCTGCTCAACATATACCTCTTCCTCAACAACTTCGTTAAGGAAAGCAGTCTTCACATCCATTTGGTGAACGCGTCAGCCCTTTTCTGTTTCCAACGATATGACTGCTCGGATCGAGGAATACCTGGCCACTGGCTTGAAACTCTCCTCACAGTCAACTCCCTCTCGTTGTGAAAACCCCTTGGCCATGAAGCAGGCTTTGTACTTGTCCACGCTTCCATCTGCTGCATGCTTGACCTTGTAGATCCACTTGGATCCAACCACCTTCTTGCCTTCTGGCCTGGGCACCACCTCCCATACTTAATTCTTCATAATGGAGGCATAATCCTCCATCATGGCCTCCTGCCACACTCCATGATGTGCAACTTGCTCATAAGTGGAAGGCTCTACATCAATGAGCTGTGTCATTAATGCCATGTACCTAAGTCTCTCTAGTGGTTTACTTCGTCTGAAATCTCTCTTTGGAAGTCCTGCCAACCTGGAATCACTGACTGTGGACTTATACCACTTAGGTCGTGGCCTGGTATTTTGCTCCCGTGGAATTGCATCACCCTGCTGCTCCTCCTCATCATCTCGCTCCTGATGATCTTGTCCAACTGTCTCCCTCTCAACACTTGTACCTATACCTGTATTAGTACCCTGTGTCTGACTCTGTGATCCAATGCTCTAACTCTGTGCCTCCTCAGGCTTGACTCTCAATCCTGTCCCTGCTGGTCCTATGCCTGCAAGTCTCTAGATCTCCTCAATGCACGCTCCTCCTCGAATTGTACATCTCACACTATGATCTTCCTGTGTGCTGGCACAAAGATCCTATAGGCTTTGGAAGCCTCGCTATATCCAACAAGCAATCCCTTATTTGCTGTGGGTTCCATCTTTGTCGTCTTCTCCGAAGGGACATGATAGTAACATACGCTGCCCTAGATGCGAAGATGACTCACATCTGGTTTGGTACCTGTAAATACCTCCTCAGGTGTCAACTTCCCCAAAATTGTGTGGGGACTCCTGTTCTGAATATAAACAACCGTACGACTAGACTCTGCCCATATAAATAGTAGCAAACCCTGATCATGTATCATCGCCCATGCTGCTCCGACTATGGTCCTGTTCTTTCTCTCGACCACTCTATTCTGTTGAGGATTGTAAGGAATGGTGAGTTCCTTCTTGATCCCCCCTGCTGCGCAATAATCCAGAAACTCCTTGGAGGTGTACTCACCCTCGTTGTCGGATCTCAACACCCGAATATTCCTGCCAGTCTGGTTCTCAACTAGAGC
>SNQJ01S0088646.1:25777-36223 GCA_010110895.2 Picea sitchensis
AGCCTTTGGGTGATAACGTTCAAAATGAGAGTCCTTACATGATAAGGACTTAGGATCATATTCTTGTCTTGCAACATTTTGTAGGTTCAAAGTGTTCAGACAAATTTTTTCTTTTGGAGCATGAGATTTTATTGTTTGAGGAAGTCTCATAGAAAGAGGCTTTTGGGTTTGTGATAGTGACCTTTCTAACTGAGTGATTTCTTCAGAGGTACCTAGATCCTTAGAGGCTTCATGTTGTTTTGAAAAATTTAAGGCATCTTTCATGTTTGAGAAACTTGTGCTCCATTTCCTAGGGAAAGTATTGTTTTCTACCTTTAGAATCTCTAGGAGGTCATGCTCTAGTCCTCCCATGCTTTCCTTATTCAGCTCCCAGACGTCATCATTGTTCAAAAAATTGACCTGATGGATGGAATCGCTGAACTTAAGATTCTCTTCAATCTGGCAGGCAACATCTTGAGCTTCTTCTAGGCTTGTAGGTAATCGATCCTTGAGGGAAAATTGTAAAGTTCCTTCTAAGGAGTTAAGGTAATGTTGGAGAATAGTGCTGTTTGGGAGAAAATTGGGTTGAAGTTTGCTAATGAGAGTGTTGAACCTATCATTGAATTCCCTAACATCTTCGTCGGTTCGTTTGCAAACTTCGAGGTATTGAGAATAAAAGGAGGCCATACTTTCTTCTCTACCCCATCTCTTCATGAAAGCCCATTTCAAATCTTCAGGGGTTTTGAGGCTTCCGCTTGGGAGTTTGTTAATCTAGGTTCTGGCACTCTCGATGAGTGAGTTCAAGAAAAGTCTCATAAACGTGTCAGGGTGTTCTTCTCCTAATTGATGAAAGTCATACCCCTCGCAAAATTTAGTCCAATGTGAGTTGCCATAAGATCCCACTTCTCTCGAGAATCTAGGTATCTAGGAATCAACTCCTTTCGGGAGATCATGTAATCCACCTTGGGTGTTAGCTAGGTCCAAAGGGCCAAAAAGTTCTTCGAGAGACCATTTAGGAGGGGCCATGGGGACAATAGGAACTACAGGAGAAGAAAGTGTGTACTGACGTCCGCTACGGGTCGTCATTAGTGGAGTCGCTAAACAATCTTCTTGAGATTATCAAAGGGATGAGGGGATCACCCACAGTGGAGTCGCCAGGTAAGCTTTGTAAAATGAAGTCTTTTGAGGAAAGGCTTACCGAAAAAGTGTCGTCTTTGAGGAGAATTGACTCAGTGTTCCTTGACGACGATGCCAAAATGTTATTGCGCAATTTATACTTGCCCAAAAGCCAAAGGCAAGTGAACAATAAATTGGCGTAACAGGAGCTTATCCTATCACTGTCACCTAAATAAGACACCTCTTTCTCTTTAGGGGTGAAAGCCCAGGGGAGACGTCCCCGTTGATCTGGGGGTTTGAGAAGGCAAAGGTAATAGTGTCAAGAAAAGTTCTTCCCCTCTCACAAGTCACTGATCAGAAAGTCCCAAATGTTTAATAATATGAAGCAAAGATTTGCTTAGGTGTACCTGCCCAGGACAAGACAACAAGAAAAACACTATTTTGCAAGTAACAATTGATATTAGTGCTTCGTAAAACCTTGGATTTTCAATAAAAGCAATAAGTTGATATAAGATGAAGCAAACCAAAATTTATAACAACAATGTATATATGATGATAGCTTCACAATTTATGCCTTAAACAAGCTTCAAAATGACCCAAAATGTTAACCTAAAATTAACAATATGCTAACACTTGTCAGAAGCTAAGAAGGCAATGTAATAATCAACTTTAATACTTTCTTTTAGGAGCTTTTACTGCTGTAATATATGGCTGTAGCTTACTTTTGTAACAACAACAAGAATGCTAGTAAGTTAGTCTAATCTAGGGTTAGGAATAGTTAGCAAAGAGCTTGAGGTAGATGGTTTSGGGGTTGTTTTCATCAATCAACCAAGTATAAGGTATAAACCAGTGTCTTTAGGGTTAATGGCGTCACTTTTTGCAGCAACAATATTGAAGGAAACAAATGATAATGTGTGAACTAAAGACAATAGGGAGAATGGTTGAGGTGTTGGTAACCCAAGGCCTCGATCACCAAACCCTAGAAGGAAAACGAACACTAGGAAGTAGGTAACCCTAGGCCCTAGCGGTTTTTCCTTCTTCTTTATTTCAAGCTTGAGATAAATAAAAGCTTTCTGAAGCAATGGTGTTAGAATGCTACAATGGTAGGGCTCTAGCACATGCTTCAATAGATATGTCTTCTAGCAAAATTTAGTAGGCGGATAGCTGTTGAGATAAGGACAATAACATGTGCTTAATCTCCTAGGGTTTTACACTAGCAATTTCATCATCTTAGTAAATGAAAAGTAAAAGATACCATAACCATTCAAAGAAAGAAGAATTGCAGATTTTCACTTACATTCACCAAGAATAATCTAGCAATATGCCCTAGTTGAAGACTTTCCACCAAGAAAATGCCAAAATTCACCAAAAGAAACCTCCTCCAAGAGTTGTGCACCACTTAATTTCAGCTAATAAGCCTTGAAGAGGCCGAATTTTAGACCTCACTTGTGTGAGTGAAAGATGATGAAAAAATTACAAGGGAATTTTCCCTTATTTATACAATTCAAATGACCTTTAATTACAAATTAGGTCAAAAAAAGGCCGACATGGCCAACAACATCAAATATCCAGTTTTTTACATAAAATTGACAAATTAAACCCTAAAATGTGTAAAAGAGGTGACGTCATGCCCTTCTGGGGTGACGCTGGGCCTCCTAAGTGAGATGTTGGCCTCCAAGAGCAAAACGTTAGACCTTCCAGGGCCTTCGGATCATGCCACACGTGCCACTTGGCACACAACTGCCTCCATCATGTCCATCTGACATTGAGTGACGTCAAGGGTCACAAGGGTGACGTGATGGGCTTTCCAAGGCCAACGTTCAGGGGGAAAGGAAGACCCCCCTGGGTTCAACCCTGCCAAGGTGTCTCTGGTGGAACGTCCTCCTCTCTCTCCGGTGCAAGTCTCTGGTATATGTCTGCCCTTGGCTGGGTGGGCTTTTAGCCTTATGGAGGTCTGAGCTAATCATCTCCTCATATGTACATGTCCATCGGGTGTGGTCCTGCAGTAACAACAAGTACACCCTCCATGGGCTCATAAGTCACAAGGAACATAACAATATCAATCACATCTAATAATCAAGTGACCCAAACATGTGCATAAAACCCCCCTTTTCCCAGACAAGTGCTCAAAGACGTTATGCTATTCTACAAGCCAAGTTTGGAGAGGGTTCCAGGACGTCCTATTGGGATAATTCTCCATAGGTGTGGGGTGTTTTCTAGGTGAAGACTAATCTAGGTCATGTAAGTGCATGAGATGGTGTGGGGGATGTTTGGGCAAGGAGTGTAGTGATGACAAGGAAATGTAGGTCTTTCCTGTGGGTGCCTCTGAAGACGGTGAGCTGCACCTTGTCATGGATGCAATTGTTTCCTAGCCCATTCAATGCCTTTTTACCTTTTACCTTATTGCTTTTTCTTTCAAGAGAATAGCTGGGGGACACTGCCCTGGTGTGGTGACAACGTTATCCACAAGCATTTCACAGAGATGAGAAGGCTATCTCGTGATGAGACCCCCTTTTTCTTGGCTATGCCACCAAGAGCCACTACACTAGCGTGGTGACCAGATGAATAGTAGTGTCATACCGTTACATGCCCATGGACCTAATTGGTTGGCTCGTGATGAGACCCCCTATCCACCAACTAGGTCTTGATTTTTATCTTTTTTATGGCTCCCCTCTTTTCTTTCTGAGAAGCCTTTTATTGCTTTCTCGGGGGTCCTTGGGCGAAGCATCTCAAGTTTTGAACTTGGCTTTTAACTTTTGCCAACTACTTTTGCCCTCTGGGCCTTCAGCCCCTTCTTCCCACAAGGCAAGGTACAACCCTTACTAGCTTGGCAAACCCAATGCCCGAATCAATGTAGGGGATAGATGAGAGGGAAGATGATGAAAAGTTATAAGTATGAAAGGAATGGACGAAGACCTTTCATAAAAGTGGAAACTCACTTGTAAGGGAACCAACTTGCTAGGGAATTCTGTTATCCCCCCCAAGTATGGACCTGTCAAAAGGCATAAAGTCCAAGCATACGTCATGAAGCAAAGAAGAATTAAATGCACATATTCAAATGCTTTGAGAATCAGAGTGACACATACCATGATACCCAGACTCATTACCTCATGGAGCAAGACCCACTGCTACTTCAGAACCATGCCGATGGGATGGATGCTGCTGCTGCTGATAGAATGGAGGCACTAAAGAAGAAGGATGGGCCCTCCAGGGCCAGGCTCAAGTCAATATGGCTCTTGGTACGTCATGGCTAGGACCTGTGGGCCTCAAGACATAATCTCCGTAGTTATCCCTAGGATAGGGGATAACAGTGCCATCTTCAAGAGATTGAGATAGAGGAGCTTTTCCTCTTTTGATGCCCCATTTGTTATAAGATTAGAAGATGGTTTCATTTTCTCTTCTGGAAGTTCCACATCCACTCTAGATTCTTCAGAAATTCGGACCAACAGTGCTTGGCCTTGTACATGGCAGAGATCCTTCCCTCTGGTCAGAGACTATCTAACCACTACCGAGACCGGTTTTTGATTTGGATGATCATGTCCTTCCTGGTGCTACCATCTTAGAGGGGCACCAAGGGGGAGACTGAGCATAGTCGTATTTCAGGTTCTTGATCTGCGAGGACTCAAGGTGCCCTTGCTCCACCACAACCTTTTTGGGCACGTGGCACTAGATTCCATCATTCCATACTAGCAGACATACGAGATCTCCCAAACTCTAGAGAGGGGTGAGCTCCTCTAGACAACAACACATTGCACAATGTAGCCCTTTATCTGGCTCCTCTTCAAACATTGGTTTATTTGGAGCTTCCTTGTCTCAGCCTTTGATGTTAGGGGAGCTTCTAGTGAATCTTGACCCTAGGTTGCTTAGTCCTTATACATCTCTGTTCTCATATTCATTTCTTGGACTCATTTTCATTGTACATTGTGCTTTGGTTTTTGCTCTTATAGCTTGTAGATATAGTTCTTATTTTTAGATCTTCTTTTGTATCTTGCTTTAGATAGGTGTCACATTTGCGCTCCCATGTTGTATCGACTCTAGTGTACTCGGCAGTCCCATTGACCTACTTTTATGGCCATTAGTCAAACATCAATAAATTAACTTATCTCATCTTATCTACTTGGTGAGGCTATGGTATTGGAGAATTATACAGAATTCATCTCCACACCATCCTCTTAGGTTTCTGTACTATTGATGGACCTACCTCTTTTATTCCATTTGGAGTTGCTCTCATGGTCTACTAGTCCTTGAATAGTGTTCCATATAGCTAATGGAAACTTTCAACCTCAGCAGGGAGGACTCCTTGTACCACACAATGCCCCAACCCTCAGCCTGCTTTGGACAAGGACACACTTAACTCCTTGGTCCTCCTTTCCTTGTTCGTTGGGGGAAGCTCTTATTACCTGTTGAAAATCCATTTCCATATGATTGTGTGGTTCCTGTATTGAATTTTAGTTTACCCTTGACCATCTGTTATTGAGCGTGCTGCCTTTCTTAGCTCACGAACATGCTTTTTTTCATTTCAAATTTTCTTTATGTTGTGAGGGCTCAAATAGCATTCTACGTTCAAGAATAGAAAGTACCGCTTCAGTTTATCTGTCATTAATTTTGATGGAATGTGCTTTTTCTTGTCGTTCTTGTTCTTTATATAATCTTTAAGTATAAATTCTATAAAACTGAAATATTCTGTTTGATATGCTATTTGATTGATGCTATTTATGATGAAACAAGTAATGGCATTGGAAGCATGGCAACTTCTCATAGATGTTTTAAAATTCATACGTTTATTGCTATTTTTTTTTGCAGGAAAAGCAAGGCAGGGCTTTCCACTACAAATGGGTGAGATTCAAGGACAAGTCATAGCTGCTGACATTAATGATGATGGGAAAATTGAAATGGTCACAACTGATACACGAGGCAATGTGGCTGCATGGACTACTCAAGGAAAAGAAATTTGGGAGCAACATTTAAAGAGCCTTATTGCTCAGGTAGTCTTCTTGTGTCATTTTACTCTTAGCTAGTTTATTTTTGGTGAAATGCCCTTTATGGCTGTTCACAGCATTTAATTTTGAATAAAGCTAAAGTGCGTCTATTATAGCTCAGCCTTTAACATGCCAAACACAAGCACATAAAAGAAAGAGATGGTTATGTTGTTTGGTTTCTCGAGTCCTGCATTGTCTACATAGTGGATATTATTAATCTTTTGTGAAAGCTTTATTGCCATCTTGCAACCTTCTATTGGAGACCCTTTTGTAAAGGTTAGTGTCAAAACCACATCAAATAGTTTAGAAGCTTGACATGACTCCAACTGCACCATATAGGTATGCATAAATTACTTACTATATTTAATGTAAGTTTTAAACCTGTGAAGTAAAGCAATGCATATAGATTCTTAAGCAAAACATAAATTAATCAATGACTCCTACACATAGTACACAAAGTTTTACGCTCGAAACCCTTAACCGGGAGAAAACCAACCTTCCTTGGTGCCGCACCTCTCAACTCTTCAGTGTATTAATTTCATCATTCACAATACAAGATATACACAATATTTTCAGTATACTGCAGCTACCAAAACCCTAATCCTTTAATCCAAGATTAATTAGAAAACCGTTAAAAATAGTGAAAAATGCTAAAAATCATGCCCCCCCTGGGACCCCCCTAGGAAAATACCCGACGCACACAACACAATAGCCAGAGGACGAAGGGATCGTCAAACACAGTGGTCAAATCTGATGCACCCCCCCACACACGTGCAAAGAATATATCATTAATCCGGATTTATGAGCGGAACGAAATGAAACCACAGATTTATAATATTAACACAAAGACACAGTGAACAATAACATAGATACAATAAAACTTGATTTCTATTAAATAACAAATACGCTGAAAACTGTAAAATGTAGACTGAAAACAAGCTTGCTAGAATGGTGACAGCTTATCTCTGAGAAGAGATGTGATGACTACGCTCATTCGCAAGAAGATGATTAAATGAGGCTTTGAAGGCCTTTTTTACAATAAATATGAATGCCAAAACCTTAGACATCCAAAAACCTAACCCTAGGAGATGAAGTGCCAAATGTCATGTGGGCCCCGTTGGGGTAAGTTAGTACATCAACTTCCCAGGGTCATAACTTTTGCATACGATCTCCATTTAGGGTGCACGATAGCTTGTTGGAAAGGTATTGATGAGGAGCTTCATTTAGGGGGCTCAATCAAAGCCTTCAATTATTATTGAGGTGCCAGATTGTGAAAAAACGTCGTTTATGCCCTCAAAATGGCCTTGGAAGGAAAAACTGCTAAAAATAGTAAGTTGCCAAATTTTTTTTTGACCCAGTTGGAAAAGGTTGGTGGCCACCGAGATCCTCGTGGATCAACCATCTACCCAAAATTTAATGCATTCGAGCCAATTATTGCGTTAGATAATAATAACCCTCTTTCCTTTATTCTATGTCATTGTCTTGGAATATTATTGTTATTTTAGTTTAGGTTCATATTTGCAATAGCCATATGCCTATTTGCACCTAAGGGCACTACAGGTCATGTCAAAGTTGGTTTTGAATCTATATGGCAGGAAGTGGTCTTTATGTTGTGTTATTGCACTAGTTGTAGGTTGGGAAAAGCTCGACCCAATCACCGAAATGGCGACAACTTTGAGAACACCTACCCACTGTCACCTTAGGAAGGTGTTCCCGTCACTTTAGAGATGATAAAATCATCTCAAGGGTGGAATCCCGATGACCCTAGGGGGGAAATGAGATGGAAAATGAGATGGAAAATGAGATGTATGAATGGAAGCCCCTATAGGTCAAGTTACTAGATGGAAGAAGGCTTGAGAATGAGTTTCGGGAGAGATTTAAGGTTTTCAAGTCCTTGGGTACTTGCTGAGAGTGTTTGTACCTTCCCGAGACACAAGAAAAACCAATTGTATGCAGTATATGTTAGGTGGACAAGCAAGTTAAGCTTGCTTTCCGTAATTGTAGTAGTAAACAGAAATATATATCAGCAAGAGCAATAGCTAGTTACTGCATTATTAACCATCAAAATTGTCAAATAATTATTGGACAATTAAGCACTAAACCGATGGATAACTTTCCAATATTCAAGCACAAACTTTGATGGTAAAAGAGGGCTGCTAGATAGTGTTTTAAGAGAATTATTGTAGCAGCCTTATGGATGTATCAAACAATTGCTACAGAAGCAAGATTCAACCACCAAAAATCACAAGTAAACCACCCAAAATATGCACAATGATTTGTAGATTATTATGGCAGCTTCTTAGCAATTTTTGACAGATGAATAGTGAGTAAGAGAAATAAGTTAAATGAGTTTGCTACAACACTAATGGCTGTAGCATAAATTTTATAACAACAATAAGCTATCCTTGACCAATCAAAATGCCCTAGTGGCCTTAGCAAGCTTAGAGCACATATAATAGATTCCAATTTAGACAATCTTAAAATCTCGTGTTTTCATGTATACCAATGTAATGATTTTAGTTCTCCAATACAAAGAATATTAGTGCCTTTAACTATTGGGTTATGGAGTCTCAAAATTAAAGAGCTAGGTGAGCTACTTCCTTGGGGGTGTAAGCCTTTTTACTCCCCAAGGCAAGCTAAGCTAGCTAGGAAAAACCCTAGGAGGATGTAAACCCTTTTACTCCTAGTATTTCCTTATGCAACAAAGTATTTCAAGACAATTACAATGGACTTAGTGGGGTTCTATGCACTTATACTCCCCAAAAGCTTAAGCAAATTAACCTTGAAACCAAGAAAAGAAGCAATAGCAACAACGATTCCTTACCTAGTCCAAGCATTAACAAGATAAACCTCTTTTTAACCAAGCAAATCCACCATAAAGCAAGAAATAGTCTTCCACAAGAGATAGCGCATCATCCATCCATCCAATAGCCAAAGTGAAACCATTACAAGAGAGTAGCAACCAAGAGACAATGAGAAATGCCCAAATAGGGTGCAAATTTCAGCCAAGTATCCTCTCACAAGAGGGAGATTTATGTTATGAAATGAGATTCACATGATATCTATTTATACAAAAGTCTTAAAACATAGTTTGTCCACTTAGCCAGGGTAAAACATAACATAAGGGGTCAACAACCCTTTTCTTATCCCTTACATAAAAAATAATATTTAATTTTCACTTTAACACAATAGAAACCCTAAAAATGAGATGACATCACTCATTTAGGGGAAGTTTTGACCACTTGAGCAAGTTGTTGGAGAGGAAAATGGAGGTCGTTGGGGCTCCTTGAGCCTCCTCATCATATGCTAGGGCCAATCCATGTCTCCTCCGGTCAAAATATGCCAAGTGTCAATGTGCAATGGCTCCATCACCACCAAACCCCCTCAAGCATGACGTCAAGCCTCAAAAGGTGATGTTTTGCCTCTCCTAGGCAAGTCGTTTGGGTAGTATGGGCTGGGTAAGATCCTCCATGATGCCATGCAAACCTCCAAAGGCATGTCTCTATGATCCGGTGTGCGGGCCTATAACATCCAACCTATGGGCTTCTTTCCCCATGGAAGCCCAAGCTAGGCTTGTTCTCCCAAAACTGACCACCAAGTTAGGTCCTGTAAAACAAAAGGGTACGCCCTCTAAAGATATCTCAAAGATATCATGACAAGTGTAAACCAAATCTAATAAGCAAGGCACCTAAACATGTGCATCAAAACTACCTCATCAAATTAAACAAATGTTCAAAAACCCTATACAATTGACCAAGTTTAAGTATGGGAGGGGTGTCATAAAAGTCCTATTGGGTAGACCAAAGCCTTCAAGTAGGGGATGCTCCCAAGGATGGCCTGTCAAGGTTATGCAGTGGATGATGAGGTGGAAGGGGTTTAGACTTCATAGGTCGATTGTTAAGTACCTATACCAGATCTGCAATTGTTAAGAACCTGAATAGATCTACAAATATAATCACCACAAATACTGAATACACAATAGATCTACAAATCAATATAGAAGAAACCACACTTTATTATTACCAAACCCTTGAGGTAGGGCAACACCATACAATGGATCATATTATGGAAGAGATCCTCTCCTGTTCACTTGCCTNAAGGTTATGCAGTGGATGATGAGGTGGAAGGGGTTTAGACTTCATAGGTCGATTGTTAAGTACCTATACCAGATCTGCAATTGTTAAGAACCTGAATAGATCTACAAATATAATCACCACAAATACTGAATACACAATAGATCCACAAATCAATATAGAAGAAACCACACTTTATTATTACCAAACCCTTGGGGTAGGGCAACACCATACAATGGATCCTATTATGGAAGAGATCCTCTCCTGTTCACTTGCCTCTTCGAGGGGGCATCCTCCTA
>SNQJ01S0088647.1:0-33414 GCA_010110895.2 Picea sitchensis
AGCCGTCCGGAAAAAGGTTGGTTTATTCTTCTCTTGTATGCATGTGAAGAAAGAGGTTTCAGATTCGGGTAGAAGGTCAAAAGTTAAGTCTTAAAGGGTCATTTTCTGCGTATAAGTTTAGAGCCCTAGCTTATTAGTCCGTAGGGTAGAATACCCAACAACACCTTTTCCATGTTGCTCCCACTTACTCTGCTACTTGATTTTTTACTCAATTTTGACTGCATATCAATAAGCAACTCCCAGTGAGGAGATGTCCAAGAAATCCATCTATGTTTGGATGTACCTATGTAGACCACTGCAGTACTTCAAAACCCTGTGTCTCTCGGAGTCTTTGATACTGAAATTTGAGCACAAAGTATGAAATATGTTGGTTTACTCCGACATCGTTTGGTCTCTTTTCTGACGCAGAGTTGTCCATCTCATGTGTTGGTCATCATAGTTTCCAACAGGGTAGAACTCCTCCTTTAGGGAATCTACAAAGGCCGCCCAAGTGGGTTCTCTCCCAAATAGTGTAGATTCATCCATGGTGTACCTCTCCCAGTAACCTTCCCACCAAGATCTGACATGGGGAAGGGATTTAAGGAGCATGAAGATGATCTTTTCACTGTCGGAAATTTTTTGGACAAAGTAATAACCTTCTAGCAGATTCAACCATTTTTCTAGAGCATATGCAACTATTTGGCCTTCAAATAAGCGGACATCAAAATTGACTTGTACCTTGAAGGGTTTCACACTTTTGAAACAGCTTCTTGTTGAAGATGCCTCAGCTGCTACCATCAGTAGTCTTCAGAGGATATGAGTAAAGTTGTCCATCATCTTATTCCTCTGTTGCACGAGAGCTTCCTTGAGAAACATCTTGAAAGGATCTCCTGATTTGTCATATCTCTTTTCTTCCACCATGGGAGGTTTCTTGGGCTGGCGAGAACAGTTGTCCTCAAGCGAAACTAGCTCGAAACCCAACTCTCTATACCCTGACGTCGTCGGGGACCTTCTCTAAGAAACGACAAGGAGCAGCCTGCTCTAATACCACTGATCTGGATTATTTTGAGAATGACATGAAGAAAAAATATAATCGATATATAACAAGTAAATACACAAAGATAATGTGGAGAACACATAAATATAGTGAAAACCAAATTCTATTAATGAAAAAGAGAGAAAAACACTGTAGAACACAAACCAAAATAATGGGGTAGCCTATCTCTGAAAATAAATATATGTTGGCTATTTTTTTTTATAGTGAAAACCAACTTCTATTAATGAACAAGAGAGAAAAACACTGTAGAACACAAACTGACAGAATGGGGTAACCTATCTCTGAAAATAAAGAGATGTTGGCTACACTTCATTTGCAACAATCTTTACATCACACTCTAATGCATGCTTAAAGGGCCTCCTTCACTCAATTACATATGAGAGAGTGAGAGGAGAACAATTCCCGTGATGCATGTGGGATAAATTGGATAAAGTTTATAAAATTCCATAGGCATGTAAAGCACTAGGACTTCCCGGGTGGTCACCCATCCTAGGACTACTCTAGCATGAGCACACTTAACTGTGGAGTTATAATGGGATCCAGTGCATTAATGCTATGATGTAGGCATGCACATAAGACCACTAGGAAATCATTACATGATGTCTGTAATTAACAAATGAAGATGACATTACATTCCATTCCTCATAAAAAGGGTAAATATCATGGTTTATCAAAACCACAAGATCAAAATGGTGATTGAGTGGAAAATGTGGATGGCCATCGAGATCCATCTGGATCAACTGACCTATTGATCTGTTGAGGACACCAATCCTCACTGTGAGCACTAACTTATAGTACGCAAACACCAATATGTCATGCACCAACCTGTTGATCTATTGAAGAAACCAATCTTCACTGCAATCACCTACTTACAACCTGCAAGCACTAACTTTCCAGACACCAAACTATTAAGAATATGAGGACACCAATCCTCTGCCTTGCACCACCCTTCCACCCTAAAATAAGTAAATTTCCAATTAAACTTCATTGCACCACCCAACCACCCTGAGACGTTCCTTTTTCATTCTTTCTTCTATTCTTCTCACAATCATTTCTGCGAACTCAAATTGTTCATTACATATCTTCATAACTCACACCTAAAACTTCATAAGATCATGGATATTTATATAAAATATACACCCAAATATTTGTCCACATATCCAAAGAATACATGGTCAATTCTAGATCTCCACAAAACCAGGCTGCACTGACCTATCCAAAACCCCTTATTTTTCACACTTGATTTATTCAAAGAATAAATGCAACATATAGTTACCATCGGATATGTTCCTAGATTCAATCACATCCATCGATTTACTTCGTGGTTGCACAATACACCCTCAGTGCTCAACTAGCATCCAATCTATCCTTGATCTTATCTCGACTGTCAATCATACTAGGACCACATGTAACCACAATGAACAACCTCCATTTGATCTGGACCTTTATTCAATCACAACCATTGATTTACTTTCTTGTTCACAAGAACACACCATGAAGTTATGACATACACAAATCATTCGATCTTCTCTTGATTAAATCATAGCCGTTGATTTATTCTTTCGAGACCACGAGTCTTCAGTTCATAGTCACCATCTGATCAAATCTTAGATTGATCTTGATTATAGATCTGTCCTTTACTAGTACTTAGAAATTTTTCTTGAAGAATCATCATGGGTTCGTGGGTTTAAGCCACATTTTTTCATATCTCCGCGATGTCCAAATTTCACCCCCAAGTTCCGCCGCACTCATTTTTTACCTACACTTAGAAAATTTGTTTCACTATGAGTCTACGAGACATTATGAGCTGTTAGATTTCATCAATATTCAATCTCTATTGTTGATCCAAGTCTTATATATCTAAAGCCTTCAACTTACAACTAATGTTATATCAGATCTTTGATAAGACACAATCCTTGATCTGTCACCTTGATACTTTGAGATTCCACCACAAATATACAACATTTCCATATATACTCTCTATGATCCTCCCCTTCATTATCTCTGCGAGATCTTGGGACATGATTATTTTTCCAAGCTTTCACTGCAGGTCTGCGGGGCCACAGGTTTGATCTTAGTCTTCTCATCTTCCTAATGCTCCACCATGCTTCACTATCTCTGTGAAGTCTCAACACTTAGTATATTTTTATAATATATCACCGTGAGTTTTCTCTTATTCTTTACATACCTCCAATTCTCCACTGCTTCGTGACATCTCAACACAGTCATTTTTCAAGATTTCACCACGGGTCGCGATACTATAACATTTTCCTGATTCTTGTGGCTTTTTCGGTCTGAACGATTCAATATTCATACTTATCCATTTCTTGAGACATCGAACATTTTACATATTCTTGATACTTAACCATTTTTCCATGATTTCATCGCGGTTCCATAGGACTATTGCATTTCTTCGCACATACTTCCGATTCTCCACCGCTTTACAATGTCTTGGGACTTAGTCATTTTTGAGTTCCCACCATGGGCCTCAAACCTTTGATATTGGCCATTGATTTTAGAGAATCAATGGTTAGTATTTAAACATCTCTGTGTCCATTATTCGTCATACCAAAATGTTACTCTACACACAAGGTTTCTTAGCTCCTCTATTCACTTTCAAGTGACGTAAAATAGATTTTTCAATATAAACCCTTTGAATATGATTTCTCAATGAATGTGGGATATATGAACATGGGATTTTCCCCTGCTATTTCTTGCATGCTCGAAGTTTCTATGCCCTATGAATTTGACTCCAAATCGTGCACTCTTTTCACTTCCTCATGATTAATCTAAACATATTCTTCATCCTTTCTTCGTGTGCTCACACTTCTTCTGCAGATCCTTCACCGTTATTAACACAGAGTCTTCTTACTATATTCTTAGTCTTGAGAACAATGATATACAATTTGTTGAGCATACTACACATCGAAAATATCAAGGACAACACCATGTCCACTTTGACATCAATGAAAACACATTTTCAACACATGATACTTCTTGTTGTTGATACCACATTGAATTCCAACTCTATTATGACACTTTTTGTAGATTTTTGCATAAGGAACTAACAATGTGACCCTTCTCCTCCCATATTGTGTGATCTTATTTCAATGATATTATGCAAAAGGAATCTCAAAGATGTGTTTTTTAGTAAAACATGTGTAGGTGGAAGAAGATGCCTTGAATGTGGTAATATGACATTGTTATATATGTATTTTTCTATAGATCCAACTCACCCTGGATTGTCAGATATCACAGTCATATGGAAGAGATATGAGTATGTTACTATGAATCCATTCTCTTCTTCGAGTGTGTCCTTGAAGATAATTGAATTGCTTGAGGACAATATCCCTACTTTAGAATTCATGGGAAAGTTTCAAAACTAGATTTATAAATATCAAACACTCTCACATGTCCAAGTGGAAAGCTTCCCAATTTCGATGGTATTGCGAGTTATTCAAGCTGGGAACAATCTTATTAGTGGTAGAA
The DNA here is from genome assembly GCA_010110895.2 of Picea sitchensis. Taxonomy (NCBI): domain Eukaryota; kingdom Viridiplantae; phylum Streptophyta; class Pinopsida; order Pinales; family Pinaceae; genus Picea; species Picea sitchensis. The sequence continues at coordinate 4,526 of SNQJ01S0088647.1, forward strand.
TTCATTGAGAATTGCATATTTGATCCTTTGAGAGAGATACAAAGTGAGTACAATCATTATGACCATGTATTTTATGTGTAGTTTCTACATATATATTTTTTATTTTCTATGGTATTATGCACTAAAATTAAAGTTTTAATCATGGATGACTTGCATGTGTAGGTGTCTATATTCATGCATGTATTTTATAGACATATAAAGTTGGAATTGATGGTAGGGATAACACTCCAGAATCACACGATGTGAATAAGGAGTATTGTTTTTATTTTAGTGATGATTGTGAGCATGACACACTATTTGTTTATCATTGCTTTGGGTTGATCTATGAATATTTTAAAAATAATAGGATATCATTTACAGATAACTATATTTGGTTTGATAGGTGTGTAGGGTATTTCAAATTGACATGGTTTTTTTATTGGTTGAGTCAGCTTCATAAGGAGATAGGAGTTTTACATAATTGGAGATTTTTTGAAATAAAGCATGGAAAGGGAGAATATGGTGGGTTCTTGTGTGAAACAAGCAATCAAGAGGTACCAAATGAGCCATGTTGTGGTCTAAATCAAATCATTTGTTGAAGTACTTGAATATTTCATATTACATTTAGGCCATGGAGGTCATGAACAAGTGAGGCTAGTGTGTAGGCAAGATATTACAATGTGAAAATTGAAGCTCAAAGTTTCAACATACTTTGAAACTATAATAATCCTACCTACTGCTATAAAAAAAATTCTTCGTTGCTATAGAAATTGATGTGTATTTATCATGATGAATTTCATTAGACCCTTTGAAGTCACCCTTTAAAACCCCCTATAAATCCCCTATCTGCTATGGTTAAATTTTGGGTCTTGTTGTTTGGTTTGTTTCACCTTTAGATTGAAGTTTGAATGCCATACATAATCTTTAGATTGCATAAAAATTATTACAACAAACTACCAAAGGAGATAAATCAACAATATCACATTGGTAGCAATGAAAAGACCATAAAATATATGATTTTATTTAGATCTCTGACCTATTACAACATTGGCCAATGAAATTTGTACAGATCATCCCCACAATTGGAAATATGAAGAGAAAAAAACCTCCACAAGACAACACCATCCTTCTGTAATTTAAAATGGCTCAAGCAAGGAAGAAAACAGTCTCAAAAGATGCAATCCCATCCCAACAAGAGATATAATCCACCCAACAAGGAAAAAACAACCCCAACAACCACAAACTCAATCCAACAAGAGGTATAATCTGCCAAGAAATTAAGAAATGACCCCAACAACCAAAAAATCATCCCAATGAAGAGAAATTGACCCTCCTTAACAAGAACTCAACCACGAAAACTCCAAAATTCGCCCAAAAAAGGTAAATCGATGCAAACACTGATAAACTTGACCCCAACAAGTATAAACTCAACCCAACAAGTAAATTCGACCTTCCCTCAATGAGAATAGAGACCCCAATAAGGAAATTGATCCCCACAATATGAAACTTGACCCTCACAAGGGAGATTTCATCCCAACCACAAGGAACTTGCCCAACTATACATTAAATATCCTTTCAACCAAAAATCGACCCAATACTAAGAAACTCGGCCACAAATGAAGATATAGGACCCAACTTAAGAAACGTGGCCACATACAAGTAAAAATAAACCACCAAGTGAGAAAACTCAGTCACCAAGATGAGATATTGAACACATTGAAGCATAATGAAAATATGTAAGTGATCTTCTCTCCTTGATCAACTAGGGTGGATAGTCTCACCACCGAACCTAATCTTTTTCTAGGGTTTTTTGTCCTAAGATCCAAAGCCACAAGAGCTCTCTCAAATTTGTTTTTAGAAAAATAACAATGCAAAATGAGATAGGGAACCCTCATTCTCCTTTTATTTCCTCATTGACCCTTTTCATACCCTTTTACCCTTTTAGTAAAGTAAAACAACTTTATAAACTCAAGTCACATAAAACACCCTTTTAATTAATTACTCATTGTCACTTTAAAAAAAATACTTTTTCTACTCTGATAACATTAAATAATTAATTAATCCCCCTTTTCCACTTACTATAGCCTACGAACATCACTTAGGATATTACATCAATCTCCTGGATAGATCATTTGGAAAGGGACATTACAATTCTCCCTTCCCAAGATTTCTTTCCCTCAAGCAACTACAAACTAGGATGTTTCAAAACCTATTCATTCTCCCAAATGGCATCCCCTAACAACCAATCTCTCCACCTGATATGATACTCCTTGATCACTCTACTCCTCAATATCCTCCTCTAGACATCCAAAACCTCCTTGGGTGTCAATATCATTCATCCCATCTCATCTAGTGGCGACAATTTTGTGGAAGTGGTAACCTGTGGCCCAAATGTCTTCTTGAGGCATTATACATAGACAATATTATGAATCTGGCCACCCTCTGGAAACTCCAACTCATGGAGACAATCTATGTGGTTGGACCCTCAATAAAACCATGTTCCCAATCTTGAATATCTAATCCACCCTGTTCCTATCTGCATGCATCCTCTGGTGATTTTCTGGTCTGCAATTTATCATGAGTGGTTTCACAATAATTCTCACATAAATGTAACAACTCTATCCATGGCATCTCATATTCATGCAAATAGCTCTCAACCTGTTGGTTCAACATCTCTGCCTGACCATCCGACTGAGGGTAGAAACTAGTACTGGGAGTCAAACCTGTTCCTACAAATCTAAGCAGCTCCTGCCAACATGTGCTATGAAACCTGTTGTCCCGATCACTGGAAATGACTTCGAGTTGCTCATGGACTATAAATATCTTCACACAAGATAAATCTATCATCCGTTCTTCCCCATACTCTGAAGAAATCATCAGGAAGTGCATGAACTCAGATAACTAGTCAATCTCTGCACACATACTATCTCCTCCTTGCACCCTCGGTAAACCTATGATGCGATATATAAACATGCTCTACCACTCTCGCTTAGAAAGGGGAAACGATTGCATCAACCCTATTGGATGAGTGTTCCCTGAACTTCTCTCTTGACAGGTCGTACACTCCCTCATATATCCCAACACATAATCCACAAATTCCCTCCATGCGAACCTCTCTCGGACCTGCCTGTAAGTGGTAAAGTCACCAGGGTCCCAAACTGACCTGTATGATGTGAAGCACCTTTTACTCATATCATTTATTTGCAAGGTGCTAACACAATAATCTACCTAAATACCCTTGATAAGCCAAGCAATCATAATATTCATAAACTTGATCAAATTCTTAGAAGACCACTCCTCCAAGCAACCAATCCTAAGAATCCCAAGAGTAAGCTTTGGAAAGAGAAAATTGGCCATCTCATCTGTATCGACTATCAAGATATCAAAAACTACAGTCCCAAGGTCCCAAGCTAACGTCTAGGAGGAACCTTCATGCTAACACTGCACCCCTCTAATCATAACCTTCTGATCACCATGCTCAGTCCACGATCTCCTCTCCTGGACCCCCAAGATGGAATCCCTGAAAGGACTAAACTCACTATCTTGGATCATGTCTCACCAAATCATCTCAGTGAAGTCAAAGTATGCCAACTCATGGATAGACTTGATCCTAGGTATCATGAGGGAAAATCTACCTCTCCATATAGAAAAAATCTCAACAACTTCTCTCACAACATCCCCATAATGACACAGACCAATCACTAACACGACTATGTTGATCATCCTCATCATCTGAAGAAATCTATCACTCCAATGAATGTTAGGATCCCACCACCAAATTGGAAGTCCACCACTCCCAGTTCCTGCTAAAATATTTGTGAACCTTTCCAACAGAGTCTGGATCTCCTCCTGTGAACTTTGCGCACTGATCACATGGTCCAAATGGAAGAAATATGTCATGGCCACAATCCCACCTGTCTTATCCAACTAACTCATGTGAACCTCCCATGTCTTGTTGTATATAATGAGGGAATCAAATAACAACAATAGATGCCTTTTCCACTTCCTGCAAGACTGGAAAGTGACTAGTGCATTGGTCAAGCCCAAGGGCATGACCATGAATTCATAATGAAGTTTGGAAGCATACCTATGAGTATCCTTCTCCTTGGCCCTCATATGATGATATCCTAGATGAAGATTGATTTTGAGAGATATCCTTCTTTCTGAGGCTCACCCATCCACTCACCAATCTTGGGTAACCTCAACTCAATTGTATTCTTGATCACTATGTCAGGAGGTCTCCCTGGAAGAAACAACCAAAAAATCCATTGTACACTACCATGTGCCAATCAATACTCCTGCATACTACTACCTATCATTGAATCATCATGTACCATCCTGTATCCTTTAGGTGCTACTACATCCATCACTCTACTGGTGTCGCCTGAACCTGTATTCAAGAGCATGCCCATGTCTGTCATATACCTTTCCACCCAATCCATGGATGCATATACTTCCTTGCGGGCTGGTCCATAAGGAATGTGCTCAACTATCTCTTCCTTGTGGGCACACCTTGAGCCTTTAGTCGTCTCTAAAACCCTCTGTGTCATACCTCTCCTCGATCACCTAAAACTATGAATTCTCATAGTGTGGGATCATCACAAGAGGATCCTCCCTCAAATCATGGGTGCACTCACACCCTCCCGTGTCACGATTTCCAAAGATGATGGAGTATCTGCTGTAAGTGATGAAAAGCATGCCAAAATCAACTTGTAACAAAACTACTCAACCTCCCTTTCCTTTTCTTCAATGAAATTGAGAGTAAGGTCCCTATCCATGAACAACTGCAAGTAATCTGATTTCATTTTCTCTAGCACATCTTTGATTATGTGCAATTGAGCACTAGTGACTCCACCTGCAACTACTTTTTGTCTCTCCTCCATCTAGGTTTTCCAAATAATATATTCAAGGAAATTATGAGAACCATCTACTCTTGTCAATACTTGTACAATTTTCTCCTCTTTGGTCCTCCAAATCACACAATGCTAAGGGTATTTGTTCAATTTCATCAACATGGTGTGGGATGTCAGACAAGGGGCTTTCTAATTTACTTTCATTTGAAATAATGTTATCCCCATCAAATTCAACTGACTCACTATATGATACCATTCAATGATGGGACTCATGTGGACTATCATCCTCATACACAATTTTTGATTTTTTTTCATCCACCAAATCAACCTCTTTTTTGTCATCCTCCATGCATGGCTCTTGAGAAGAAAGATCAATATCCCATGACAACATTTTAAGTACCCATCCTTTGTCAAATTCTGGTACAATCATTCCTACATCATCATAAATTTCATAAATATGATAAGGCATTGAATCCACATCATAGTTAGGTTCTATAACACCCACATCATCATAAATAGGATAAGATGATGAAGCCTCTAGACCTGCTGATTTGGAAACTTTGCCATAGTTACTACCCACATATCCATTCTTTGTGATGGTGTTTTTATCCTCATTAGACAACTCTGATGTTGTATTAAGGGTTTTTGTTTGGTCATCTTTATTATGTACATATTCAACATGACTAGATGGATGCACCACCAACAAGTCCACATGCACTTTCGTCAATCCCTCATAACGAAGTGGATTTTTGGCTCCCTAAACCTTTATAGTTTTGGACCTTTTTCCCTTCTTCCTAGTTGATAATAATGGCTTCAACCACTCACAATGCTCTAAAAATATTATTATATTCTTTTGGTATTCCTGTATTAGTGGAAAATGTTTTTCCTCAAGTTCCTCATTGGTCATCATCCTTGATTCCCTTAACCACTGTTGAAATTTAAGTGTTGGCCACTTAATGATGCAATCTAAACTATCCTCACTGTTTTCCCCTTAGGATGGCAAGATATCTAGCTGTGATACCACTATAATGAGCCTACCTATTGTTATCACAAATTTTCCTTGTTGCTGTAGAAATTAATGTGTATTTCTAGTGACGACTTTTGTCAAACCCTTTGAAGGCATAAAAGCCCCTATAAATCCCCTATCTGTTGTGGTTAATTTTTGGGTCTTGTTGTTTGGTTTGTTTCACATAGCCTTCATGGAATGGTTGAATTTTGAATGCCATACATAATATTTAGATTGCATACAAACAACAAACTACCAAAGGAGATAACTCAACAATATCATAATGACAACAATGAAAATACCATAAAAGATCTAATTTTATTTAGATCTCTGACCTGTTACAACATTGGCCAATGAAAGTGGTCCAGATCAGCCCCACAACTAGAAATATGAACAACAAACAACCTCCACAAGACAAAACGGTATTTCTATATGTCAAAATGACCCAAGCAAGGAAGAAAATGGTCCCAAAAGATGCAATCTTAGCCCAACACGAGATATAATCTGCCCAACAAGGAAGAAACAACACAACCACAAAATTAACACATCAAAAGGTATAATCCGCCCAACAAGGAAGAAATGAACCCAACAGCCAAAAACTCATCCCAATGAAGAGAAATCAACCCTCCTTAACAAGAACTCGACCCCAACAACTCTAGAATTCACCTAGCAAAGGAAAATCGACCTAAACACTGATAACATCTATTGGCTTACTAAGAGGGAGGGGGGGGGGTGTGAATCAATAATGAGAAATTATACCAATTATTAATCCTTTAAACCATAATGTATATTATTTTACTTATTCAACCATGTTCATCTGTTCATCATCAATATCTTACTATATCATAAGAATTAACATTCATCAGTGCATAATAAACAATAACAACCACATCCACACAATGCACAATACAACAATATTTACGTGGAAATCCAATGCGGGAGAAAACCACATAACGATTTTCTTATATGTTGAGAATTACATTCAAGGAAGCACCAACTATTCTCCATCTACAATTGGAAGGAGGCTCTGACCCCCTAGTTTCTCAGGCTATAACCTGATGGAAGCTCCAACTCCCCAATTCTTTGGATACAACTAGAAGGAGGCTACAACCCCCTATGTTCTTTAGCTACAACCAGAAGGTGGCTACAACCACCTATCCTTTCTCCGTACAAACACCCTAAAATATAAGTAGAATGATGAAACCACTGTCACATTGTCACTGTGAGATATACTACTGTAAACTTGTACCAATCTGTGCCACTGACCTGTAATCAACATATGCCACTATCTTATAACCAACCTATGCTACTATCCTGTAACTAACTTGTACCTTTTTTTTTCCTGTACCAACAAAACTAAATACACCAACAACATGTACCACTACTGTCCTCAATATATTAGATCTGATAACATAGATATCATACCCAAAATCACAATAATATCACTCAAACCATGTGCCAACAATTCATATCAATCATGTTCATCAACACTGTAGAAAGATAACCAACAACATGTAAAAATCATGTATCAACAACAACAAAAAACTATGCCTCAACAAGTTGTATCGAGATCACCATGTACTTTAAGTATGTATCTCATCCATGTACCCAATCATATACCTCTACCATATACCAATAACATACACCAAGATAACCAACAAGATACCTCTAGCAATGCACAACACTCTCCATAATTCAAATACCAAAAATCCTCACATCAACCATGTGCCACAACCTCACTGTTATACAACCTCTATATGTACCAATAAATTCAGCAACATACCTCAACCAAAAGCCCTCAAACATGAACCAATACTAAACTTCAGTAGATCTACCTCAGGTCAACTCTACAACAAGCCCTAAACTTCCAAGAGGGAATCCTATAGATTTACAAGGCATACCATCAATAAGATTCATAGATTCAACACTACACATATGAAAACCATACCTTTTTCTTCTTGTAGCATTCTTCTGCCCCGGTTTTGCTGCTGCAAATATGTTGCCGCACTTTTTCTACCGCGATTTTTCTGCTGCACTTTTTTTGCTGCGGTTTTTCTGCCACACTTTTTCCACCGCACTTTTCCTACTACGATTTTCCTCTTGCGATTTTTTTGCCGCACTTTTTCTGCCGCACTTTTCCTCCCACGATTTTCCTTCCATGATTTTCCTGCCACACTTTTTCTTTTGCACTTTTCTTGCCACGATTTTCCTGCCACACTTTTTCTGCCACAATTTTTCCATTGCACTTTTTTTGCCGCACTTTTTCTCTATCAATAATACTTGCCCAGATAAACTTTCACAAAATATATATTCAATGATATTCAATAGGTGCTAATAAGAGAGCCTTTCTCTCTTATTTATACTTCCATGTAGCTTCCTCAAGGGGTTACCTTCTAACCAACTTAACCCAATTTCCTTCTTTTAGGGTTAACCCACTTTTAACAAATTGTCCACTTCTAATCCACTTTGCTACAAATAGTAAATTCTCCACTTCTAGTTGCAACTAATTTATTTTTAATTATTTTCTTATTGCAACAACTTAACCCATGATTAACTCCTAGTTTTACTCACTTGACTAGTCAACTTCTTCTAGGAAATTCTAGAATAATTTTGACTTCTTTGACCTCACAGATAACTCATGAGGGTTCTCCAACTTCACAAGGCCATAACCCTTTAACCATGAGGAGTTATGTGGCATTCCACATATCACCATAAATGAGAACTTGAACGTTCGATGTTCAATGTTCAACATTCCACGTTCTATGTTGAATGTCGACGTTCGACGTTCGACATTCTACGTTGAACATTCCTCTATGATACTAGACCCCAAATCCTATGAACTCTTGAATGGTCAATGCAAAACTAACTATATAATAGATCCGATAGTTGGGGTAGTTCCCAGGAATCCTCAGATCTACGACCCAGATTAACTTTTGGCTCTGGGACTTTAGGGGATCTGTCTCCCTTACAAAAAATACCAAAATTCACTAAACTCATGAAGATTGAAGGAGTATAGGGGTTAACACCTATGCTCCTTCTCCAAATCCAATGGTCGTGACAAACCTTGGATCCTCCCGAAAGGATCTCATCTGCTTGTCTTCCAAACGAAAGGATCTCCCCTTTCGAGACTTAAATTTCGCTATCCTTCCTGAACTTCATCAGTTCTGAAAGACTTAGGCACTGGCACGTGCTTTACACTCTTTTTCCTGATCTTAAAATACTCCTTCTCTTAGTAGACTCAAAACAATTGGGAATGTTGACATAAATACGAGAAAATAAGCCAAAGGTCGACAAAATCACAATTCATTTGCTTAATCTTGAGCCACTACAAGGCTCAAGAATTTATGCATACAAACCATATAGTTCCTTACTTGCTTAAATACACAATCAAGCAAAATATAAATGAACACAGTCTAACCATCAAGCAACATGCACATCCATAAAACATTCACAGGATATCCAACTTTATTTTACAGTTACAACTCAAATATACAGGGTATGAAAATACTTATCTATTTTTTATTGTAGTCAACTAACTGACTGTGGGTGTTCTCCTTTCCACCCAACCATAGGCTCAGAGAAATTCATTCTTAGTGATCTGTCCACCCCCGTGTCGAGCCATGATATCACTAGGGAAATATTCCATTTCTCAGAAACCTTCTCTCTGTCACAACATCCCCGCAAGGTTTATCAAATGCTTCCCCAACATCAATATCGTAGCCTTCCTCTTTTCTTCTGCATGTTTGGATCGCGCGTTCCCCTCTGTGCATGAGTTCTTGTCTGGTGTCTCTCCTGCTCTCTATAGAGACTCATGCACACACCTCTTCCTCTGTGTCTTCTCCTTATCTCTATGTTCTACATATATTTTCCTAGGATGGTTCTTGACCTATCCTGTTCCTTCCGTCAGAAGGAAACTTGGGACAGCTTGGTCTGCTAGAGCCCGTGGTACTTCACACTGACATTATTCAGTCAGAACATGCTTCCATTCATGGGGGTGGTTGATTATCCAACCACCAATCCTTCCTTCATTAACTGATCCCTCTCCTTGGTATCCAAATGAAGATTATTATCTCAACAAAGGGAATTTGGGTCATTTTAACTAATGAACCCTCTCCACAGTTTCCTCATTCTTTCCTCTAGTGATATCATGGCTAGTACTTCAAGGCTTCACCCCCACAGTTAGTCATTAGCAATCTCAAAAATAGATTTACATTGTTCCCATGCCATAGCATGATGATCATGATTAATGATTAATTACAAGCTAGGGGAAACAAAGGTATTACAATCCCCTCCCCCTTAAAGGAACATCGTCCTCAGTGTTCTTTCTCATTAACACCTATCATGCCTTTATCATTCAATTTCTTCAAAAGTCTTGGTCCTATTTCTTGTTCATGTCCTTTTCAGACTCTTGGCCTTCATCACCCATCTTCAATAATCTTGGAAAACAAGCATATTAATCACATATTTCATGGGTAAACATTTTACTGTTGCATAAAATTCAAGAAAATTTCATAACTTAGCACAATGCTCATCTGTGAAGTTCATGGATTCATATCCACATGGCTGTCTTGTTTTTCTTGGCTCACTATTTTTCTTGGACATACCCATTGTGTGCATGTTCCCAATCAATAGTTTATAATAATGATCAAAGTCTCCTCTTCCTTGTGGTCACTCACCTTCTAGGCCCAAGCTCATGCATCCCCTTCTCTACTATATAGTTCCTCGAGCAATCCATCTTTCCTTTCCAAGGATTTCTCTCTCAAGAATAATTTCAGAGACTTCATTTAGCCTTAGAGTCGAGGCATCCCTGAGACTTGCTCTACTGAGGCATCCCTCTGGCTTGTGTTTCCACAACACAACATATTCTAGGTGATCATGGATTACCACGAGGTTCTCATGTCTCAACAATAGCATCTTTCATTATTTCCGGCTAGAAAAACTTCACCTGTCCTCCCTAGAAATATATTTTTCATCTCACCTATATCACAGGTATACAAAATTATGAGAAATTATCATCAATTTCAAATTCAGAATTTTCTTGCAAATCTGTTACCCATAGATTTCCACATTCCCCATTTATTTTCAGATCTGTTCCGCACAGGAACCAGATTCACAAGTATGGGACTTTCCTTCCCATATTAGTTTATCTCAACATGCAATTGGTATTCCTTATGGGCTTACAACACTGCCATATCCAAGACCCCTTTTTCCTCCTGCAACTTCAACATTCCTCAACTAAACAAATTGTTAGTTTTCATGCACATTATATTTTCAAACGATGCATACTAACAATCCAAGTCATTTTCATCTATTCAACAGTACAAAGAAAAAGGGAAGTATTATTATTTATGTAAGAATCCCTTCAACATACTAAATTTTCCAAATGCAATTCCAATATTAAATGACTTTAATCAATGTGCCAATATTCAGGGCCACATTCGTACCCAATGCACCCTTGCATTGATTTTGAAGATGCCACACTTGGTGACAAGCACTTTGCTATGGTGTGTTGGAGTTTAACCAACCTCTTCACCATATGGCTTGTTCCTTTTTGTTCACTCTTACAATAGGACTATGCTTCCTGCTACAGGATGATCACGATCCCAAATCAATGCACATGAAACTAAATGTTTCTCTTGAATGCACCCAAGCATTCTTCCTTCATAATTAGTAACCAGGGTGCCAACACTCATGGACACACAATTTTCTCTTTTATTTAACACCTATGAAATGCAAGTAAAATATTGGAAGGCCCTCCTTCCTTAATGGAAAATCTGTTGTCTGCCCTTTATGAAAACCTTCATTTCCTCAAAGCAATTCCATGCAATGTGCTAACTATGAGCACCTTTATTCCCAGTCTCCCTAGATTGGTCATTGTACCCATGGTACTCTTTACTCATACATTTTATTGCAAGGATTATAACTTATCCTTGACTGGCATAGACTTCCTCTCTCTATTTTTTAGATCCTTCTGCCTTGAATATTACCTTGCTTGGGTAGCAATAAAATACAACAACCACTCGCAATTATTTTCATATCTTTAGGATAATGGAATCTTTTCAGAAGGGTTTCTTACCAAATTCCTTCATACCTTATGCCACATAGGTATGGACATTTTTATACCTATTCTAGCTGCTAGAACCCTTTATGATATTACCTCATTAATGGTGCTTTATGGGGAATTTATAGCCCCTTCAACAATCTTTTGACAACCACCTTCTCATAGTCATACTTTTCTTGAGGTTGTTCATCATTGGAAACTGTCTCCCTCAATAGTTCCAATTTCTTTCTACACCTGACATACATCATAAATATGTTAGTCGTCATGTAAAATAAAAATACAAGTATCATAGCTTTTAAATCAATAAAAAAGTTTTCAGATATGTCCTAGCATATATCTATGCACCTCATCACATTATCCTTAAGGATTTCACGAGTGAAACATAATAAATTATCAACTATTTCCTCAACCATACAACTGTCATCATTATGGTGTCAAAACATTTACTTTCATCAGCATACCAGTTTTCTCGTCCCATAGAAAAAAACATAATACACAACAAGAAAGGAGTTAAGGCTCTTCACTTTTTCCCAACTCCATCTACACAGCCTGAGACCTTAAGTCCAACTAGGTTATTTTCCAAGGCCTCACTGCCTTTGTTTAATATGGCTTCAACCAAGCCTATTCATTCAAACTTACTTACTTACTTATTCTCCTTTCTCCACTTGTACTCATTTCCACAACTGTTCTTTAAGCCTACGACTTTGTTAAACAATCCATATTTCTTAGGGTGAGGAAAGTGTTCCTCCTTTTTGACTTCCTCACTTATGCAATCTACTTCTTATTGTGAACTTCCTTCTCTTTTCCTTGAGCAGCCTCGGTTAGGCTCACCCCAAGTATTAGGATACATCAACATGCTTTAATAGAAAACCTTTTGTTCATAATGAGCCATGACCCTGTGCACGCTGTACATTACCATTCTATTATCATAATGGTCTATACTCGTGGGTTAGTTTTCCACTCATATATTTTGTTTTAGAATGTAATCTAGGATTCTTGTATAAATAGGATTGTATCCCACTGCTCAATTCTCAGCAGTCATTAAGGTGGTGACTCCTTTCTCCCGACAGAGTCTTCACATAGTTCTTCCACATGGAACTCTTTCAACATGCAACTTCCTTATTGCATATCCTTCTCTATCTATGATGGCCTCAACCTTGAGTTAGATTCGACTCTTTACCAAATATTCCATAAGGAATATAAACATGCATCTTTTTTATCCATCTAGATTATTTGTCCACACATATTCCTTGTTTTTCTAACTTACATCCATGATGCACTTAACCACATGCATAATTATAAATCATTTAACTTATGATTGTACACAATTTTTCTCATGCATTACTCAAAGGCTTAATCATGTTTCCTTTTGTCATGAAAACAAAGCATCCTTGCCCATTTACTCTTTCATCTGTTTATACTAGCCTCTCCTGAGGAAATGGGGCACATTGCCCTCAAGCTATCATTCAAAACCAATCTTTCATGACTCCTCATAATAGAGTCGGCCATGCATCCATGGTATTCATTCAATCTTGGCAAGTGTAATTCTTGCCTTACATATCACTCATCAAGGTCACCATATTGTGCCTTTAGTATACATATATTCTTACATCATACATGTGCGTCACTTTCACATTTAATATCATTCATACCTAGTCGGTATTAATATCAGGATTCATATCAAGAAGCTTCATAATGCATTAAATCCATGCACTCAAGCCTATACACACCTAGACCAAACGTACATCATGAAAGCTCATTTCTTTCACCCTTTCCATGTCATACATGCACATGTACATATCAGACTTCTAGATCCTTTTTCCAAGGATATTACTACCATTCTCAGGACAAGTTCCATAGAGATACTCAACACTGAGCTTCCCTCTCATTTGGGAGCTTGTATTCATTCACATGCTATCCACATGGAAGATGAATCAAACATAGTCATACCTATGTTCCCTTTCTATATGATAACAACTAGAAAGAAAACACTCTTGCCTCAACCTCCATATAATATTACCCAACTTATAAATACAATCTGGGAAATTATAACCATGCCCAAGGTAACAAAATCAACCAATTTGGCTTCCAACTAGTCTTGGTCAGCAAACCCTTTCAATCAAGGAAATCCTTTTTAATTTCTTACTAGGTTGCCCCAACAACCATTTTCATTTAGGTTGTTAACTCTCGTACTATTATCATGTCATTATTGACCAATACAACCCAACAACAAGTCTTACACTACCACTAACCATAGTTTTAACTGAATATATTGGCATGTTATATTTAGGAAACCATCATTGTATGCATCACAACATGTTCTCATCTTGCATTTTCATGCCTAGACAAGTACTCATGGCAATACACATTTCATACAACAATGAGGTCATAATATGGTTTATATACCCATTTCACTTTTTCCCTTTATGGGAATTAGCAATAGTCTCAAAGGACTCCTCTTTATCTCACTTAAATAGATTATCCCTGCTGAATGTTTCAACTGTTATAGGTCGAGTAAACTGACCCTACATAGTTTTATCAGTCCTCTTGGTCATGAAGGGTTATATACATAGGGTTTATTCTTTTATACAAATGGCCATCATAAATGTTAGATGCTCCAACTGCCCGTGCTTAGAGGCAGTATTACAAACATGAGTTTATTTATTCTTTGGGCTTAATATTCCCTTGACAAGACCCTTCCATTATCAACCATTCATGTTTAGGTCTTATCCTAAGTGCTTATAAGCACATTCCTACTTCTGTAGGGACATCCATTAATCCAACAAGTCAACAATTCTAATTCTTCTGTTTCTATCATCACACTAAGATTTATGCTGTAAAGATTTCAAATCGACAGTCCTTCTCCTCAAGGAGTCAATGCACATAATAAACAATCTCCCAAAGGTAGAATTACCTTTCAACATGCTCCTCTCTGCCTTATTAAAATAGTCTTATGACTGTTCTCTAGACTATCTAGGATGGCGTTTGAATCATGCTCTGCTAGATAGGGTAGGGTAGTATGCCCTCTCCCTTAAAGTTTTTCTAATAATATTTTTATGTGACTCATACATGAACCCAAGTAGTCCAAGTGTTGTTTCCATGATATGATACCAATTTGTAACACACCCAACCCCTTAAATGTATTTTTAAGGAATGAGGCATCAAAATTTTGTTTTCCTGATCCATCTCAAATCTTAGTTCCGTTATCTCCATCGAATTCTGCTCGCCACTAGATTTCTATCGGTTGAAGCCATGCTCGAATCTGAGCTCAGGATTGGGAGATATTCCCTTCCAAATTTCTTTGGGGGTTAATACTCATGGGCCATGTGGAACCTACGTAGATCCGACTCATTCATATCACATTGAATTCTCTGATATCCCAAAGCTCTCCATGCTCCTAGGTCTATGGAAAAGATCCATCCACCATTAATCAACGGTGGAACCTTATCCTTGGGAATGCATGTTTATAAGGTAAAATTTGGCATTCAATGCTTTTGGGTGCACATATTTTAATGACCCAAATCTCCTGGAGTAATTTCTTTTGAAGTCCTGTGGGCTTGCCATGTGGCTCCGGCCTTCAGGCCTTTTTGCACCACACTATTCCAAATCCTCCGGAGTCATAGATTCCCAGACTTCTGAAGTCCCGATACTTCACCATTCATGTGGCCAAGTAGACACATGCTAGGGATTGACACGCTGTGAGGGCTCGGTGTGACACATGCCCTCGTTAGTGGGTGACACATGTCACGTTCTAATGGGCCCAGGGGTCTGCGAAACATCCGTATCCAAGTGACATGTGGCACCTTAATTGTGGGTCCAAGTCACCCTGGGTGACATCACAAAGCCACATCAACCCCTAACACATCCTTCTAATGTTCGTCCGATCTCAAGGTCAATATCTTTCCATGTAGGCCATTAGATCTACGATTCCCATTACTTTGAAGATTCAGTGTTCAAGAGTTTCACTATGCGAAATCCTTGTGGCTCCCAGAGTTTTTAGCGCTAGGCTAACCACAATCTAGATCTAACAATCAGGGAGGATCCTGAAGGGTCCTTAGATCTACAACTCACATCACTTTTCCGATTCGACGTTCATGAGTTTTGGAAGTGTCCCACCCTAAATCTTCTAGAGATTCTAGTCTCTGTATTATCATATCTGACGACACGTGTCCTTAACTATGGATGACTGAGATGGAATTCACTATTCATGATTTTGGGAGCCTTCACACTTTAATGTACCTCATCCAACTTCCTTTGGAGTTTTGAGTCTTCGGACTATGAGATCTCCTGCCACGTGGATGAAACATGTAATTGCTAGAGATGACACATCACAAGGTAGAGAGGACATGTGGCCCCTTCAGTGAGTGACACATGTCACGTGTTAATAGACCTATAGGGTCTACAAAACTCCCAAATTCAGGTGTCATGTGGCATGTTGATCATGGGTCAACGTCACCCCCCCCTTTTCCTTAATGCACGCATACTCCCTGAAGTCCCTAAATCTCTCCATGTGTCCGCGACCATTTGACGATCGACGTTCGACGTTTGGCACTTGAATGTTCGGTACTCAACATTCAACGTTCTACATTGAACGTTGGCGTTCGAAATTAGAAATTCGATGTTGAATGTTCCTCTACGATACTACACCCCAAATCCTTCAAACTCCCAAAATGGTCAATGCCAGACTAACTATATCGTAGATCCGACAGTTGGAGTAGTTCCTGGGAATCCTCAAATCTACGACCCAGATTAACTTCGGGATCTGGGACTCTGAGGGATATGTCTCCCTTAAAATGAATACCAAACTTCACCGAACTCCCGAAGACTGAAGCATTCAAGGGGTTAACACTTGCGCTCCTTCTCCAAATCCAATGGTCATGGCAGACCTTGGATCCTCCCAAATGGATCTCATCCGCTCGTCTTCCAAACGAAAGGATCTCCCCTTTCGAGACTTAAATATCACTATCCTTCCTAAGCTTCGTTAGTTCTGAAATACTTAGGTGTTTGTGCGTTCTTTTGACTCTTTCTCCTGAGCTTAACAAACTCCTTCTCCTAGGAGACTCAAAACAATTGGGAATGTTGACATACATATGGGAAACTAAGCCCAAGGTCGTCGAACTCATAGTTCATTTTCTTAAACTTGAGCCACTACAGGGATTGAGCACTTATTATTACAAACCATATATTTCCTTACTTTCTTAAATAGACAATCAAGCAAAAGATAAGGGAACATAGTCTAACCATCAAGCAACATGCACATCTGTGAAACATTCATAAGATATCCAACTTTATTTTATAGTTACAATTCAAATATACAGGGTATGAGAATACTTATCTATTTTCGACTGTAGCCAATTAACTGACTGTGGGTGTTCTCCTTTCCACCCAACCATAGGCTCAAAGGCATTGATTCTTATCACTTTGGCCACCCCCGTGCTGAGCCATGATATAACTAGGGAACTATGCCATTTCTCAAAAACCTTCTCTTTGTCACAACATCCCCATGAGGTTTATCAGATGCTTCCCCAACATCATGCTCATAACCTTCCTCTTTTATTTTGCATGTCCAGATCACGCGTTCCCCTCTATGCATGAATTCTTGTTTGTTGTCTCTCCTTCTCTCTGCAGATCCTCACTCGCATGCCTCTTCCTCTATGTTTTCTCCTTGTCTCTATTTTCTGTATATAGTTTCCTAGGATGGTTCTCGACCTATCCTCTTCCTTCTGTCATAATGAAACTTGGGTCATCCTGGTCTTCCAGACCCTGCAGTACTTCGGGTTGAAATTCTTCAGTCAAACCATGCTTCCATTCATGGGGCTTCTAGATGAATCATGAGGGTTCTCCAACTTCACATGGCCATAACTCTCTAACCGTGAGGAGTTATCTGACGTACCACATACCATTCAAAATGGCATGACATGTACTATCCATCTGGAATAGTCTTATCTGCAAATATCTCAAAAATCATAAAATTATCCATCAAACAAACTTGGGTCCATTACCCAAACCATTGTTTTGTCGAAATTCACTATCAGAATTTCTTCAAGGTTGACATCAATTACAACCAACCCAATTAATCAACAATCTCCCCCTTTGGCATTGATGGAAACACTCTGATGCAATACTGAGGTCATGTCATGCAATACTGATGTTAAGAACCAAATATCAATATAGCATAGAACAACCTCAGATTAAGTACTCAACGCCTTGAAAAAGAGATAATTTCAGATAATAAGCCTCTTCGAGGGGGAAACCCCCTTTTACCCCACATAAATGTTCAAGTACAAGATGATTCCAAATGACAATGTCTCCTTGGTATATATAGGAGACTAGGAGGTATAATTATAACTAATGGAATAAAGATTAAATAAATAAAATAACATTACTAATGTAATATGCCCCAATTAAGGGGTAATAAGACAATATTAGGGCTTAACATGCCCCTCCTCTTGAGACAAGTGTTATTCACAACACTTGAGTAAATCTGGATCCTTTTGCATAAAAGACTCATCTTCCCAAGTGGATTCTTCAGCTGGTAGATTCTTCCATTTAATGAGATACTCTGAAATGGATCTATTCCTCAGCTGGCGAATTCTTGTGTCAGTGATGGATTCATGATCCAATTTGATTTTTCCTTCCTCATCAAGTTCAGGCAATATAGTTTGAACTAGGATCTTGTTACCTATAACCTTCTTTAAGCATGAAACATGGAAAATTGGGTGTACTCATGAGGATGTAGGCAACTCCAATTTGTATGCCATAGTACCAATCTTTTGCAACACCTTTTAAGGGACATATTACTTTGGTGATAATTTATTATCCTTCTTGGCTTGCTTTAGGGACATATGTTTGTATGGTCGTAGT
This sequence comes from Picea sitchensis, assembly GCA_010110895.2. NCBI lineage: Eukaryota > Viridiplantae > Streptophyta > Pinopsida > Pinales > Pinaceae > Picea > Picea sitchensis. Next base: position 23,289 of record SNQJ01S0088647.1, read on the forward strand.
CTTAAAAACACCCAATCCCCTACTTCAAAACTTCTTTCCTCTAGAGTTGATCGCTTGTTGTTCATGCGATTACGTGCCATGGTTGGGTTTTCCTTTAAGATTTGGAGACTTTTTTTTTGATTCTCTATGTGATCTTCCATGAACCTTAGATTTTTATGGAAGGAGGGTGGTATCCATAGAGTTCATAAATGGTGTCATTTTTTTTAGAGTATGAAAGAGAGTGTTATACCACCATTCTACAAAAGGTAACCATTGAGAAACACATTGTGTTTTTTATTAGAGACAAAGCAACAAGGTAGCCTTCCATAAATTTGTTCACTATCACCAGTTTTTTCCATCAAGATTAGGGATGATAGGATGATCTATGAGCCAATTGAGTACCCAATCAGATAATTCTGTCCAAAATGTCCGATTGAAGATGGGATCTGCATGCCACAATAATCTTTGGGCTGCCATGCTGGCTTTTGAGCTATCTCCATGAATACGGTGCTTAGATGTACCCCAGCTTTGAAGGGATGAGAGAGTGCACAAAAGTGTGAGTACTTGGTGGGTCTATCAATAATTACCATGATGACACTCTTTCCTTCGGACTTCGGTAACCTTATGAAAGTGAAATCCATGGGAACCTCCTCCAGTGGAAACTGGGGATGGCTAATGATTTATGTAAAAAAGGCTGCGGGGGGTCTTAATTATTTCCACCTTATTTTGTTGTCAAACCAAATATTCTTCCACAAACCTTTGAACATCAATTTTAAGGCCATCCAAAAAAATACTTCTTGACCCTATGGTAGGCTTTCAAAAATCGCGAGTGCCCTCCTCCTGGAGAGGTGTGCAATTCAGCAATTTTACGTTTGAGTTGGGAGTTTACATAAATATGGCAAATATTTGCCATAGTGAATATTTTCATGTAAATGTATCTGATAAACTCGGATCTTGCTCCAACCTTTGAATGAGAGCCCACACTTTTCATCGTTCTTGCGTTTAAATAGCATTATTATCAAATCAGGTTTGGGATGGTCGATATAGGATGAAAGGCCTCAACATCTTCATCCTTTCTTGAGGTGCATACATACAATATTTTTTCTTCCTTTATGGAACGAAATCTTGGCGATATGTGATTTTAGGCGTTGTACGAGACGGTCTGTTCCAAAGGGTGACAGACTTCGCCATGATCGTTTTTAGGCTTAGTGCCTACCTATTGGGTAGGGACACCATTTCTTCAATACGTGTAGTATTTCCATCATTCCTTCTCATAAATGGGTTTGTGTAAGTCCTTTTCCTTGGTGGTCCAACTTTTCAAAAGCCGGGGCCTTCCTTATTGCATTAGGACAACGCAATTCCATTTCGGGGGCATCACATTCACAATAAAGGTTTTGTGGAAGTGCAGGTGGTCAAGATAGGAGATTTCACATCACCTCTTTAAGTTGTTCAAAATGTTGAGTTTCCTCTAGAGTCCATAAAAGCATCCTTCTTAGTTATTTTTGTTAAAGGTGATACTATTCTTCCGCCAGTCTTAGAACAAACTGCGGTAGTACCTTAATAGGACAAAATCCTCTGAATTATTCAATGTTTTGGAATGGGTCGGGTTCATCATGGCCTTAATCTTGTTAGGGTCTACCTTGACACCTTCATGAGATACAATATGAGGCCAAATACTCTACCTCCTTCACTCAAAGAAACATTTGGATGGTTTGGCATATAGTTGTTTCCCTTAGAGTTGTAGAACCTTGTCAACATGTTGCACATGATCCCTCCAAGACTTTCTATAGGTGTAGTATAGCATCAAAAATACTAACACAAATTTTCGAGAAGGAAGGGATTGAAAATGCGATTCATCAACCCTTGGAATGTGGAAGGTGTATTTGTAAAGGCCAAAAGGCATGACAAAATTCATAATGGCCTTCATGAGTTGAGATGTTGTTTTTGGGATATCTTCTTTAGCTGAATTCTAATGTGATGATACCATGAATTAAGATCCAATTTTGTGAAATAGATTTCTCCATGTATAGTTCATCTAACAATTCATAAAATAACATGAATATGAAACTTATCTTTAATAATGATCTTGTTGAGCTCTCTATAATCACGACACATACGCCATGAGCTATAATTCTTGAATACCGGAAATAGGGTTGACGGTGGCGAATGCGGCGATCAGCCATGTGCTCATTTTCACTCTTTTGGGTGTAAGGGTTTCTGTATGGCCTAATGTTAGGATCATGATTTCGAGTGGTGAGAGACCTTTGGCAATATCTTCAAATGCTGGAATGCTTATCAATGATCCCTTGGAGATATTGGGGAATATATAATATTAGATGTTTGAACATCTAGTAGGCATAGTTATTACCAATAATGTCTTGATGCCCTTTTCAATAATTTTGTCATGCCAGGCATACTTTTAGGGACTACGTTTTCACAGCTCGAACAGCCTTTGAAAAGTTCTTGAAAATTCTTGAAAATTAAAATCCATTGTTCCTAATGATTGTAACCATTGGATTCCCTAGTACAACATCCAACACCACCCATGGGTATAGAAGTCGTGGACTATTCATTACATATTCCCCATAGTAAGATTGATCTTATTGCATTTTTCTGAGCAATTGATAGTTCCTCCATCTACAATCATTACTTGGAAACTCCACAGCTAGATATACAAAGCAATTGAGATCTTTGGCTAATTTATAGTGAATGAAATTATAGTCTTGGAATCAATTAGGACTATTAACTTTCTTTTGATGTATCCTTGATCTTGAGGGTTGGGGAGTGCTAATTCTAGCCAATGCATAACCACTGATGCTCATTAGGAGTCAACTCTTTGGAAATTGTTTCTACGTTTTTCATCTTGAGATGGTTCTTGTTCTTGTTCTTCTTCCTCTTCATAATCTGTGTAGAATAATTTATTTCTTCTCCACCACACACTTATGTCCTTTGCATTTAAAGCATAGAAACCTTTTTTTTTTTTCTTTCTTTCCTCAATTGTTGAGGTGTCAACCTTGTAGAGTTTGAGGTGTTTTTAGAAGAAGGATAATTGTTCTCTCTATAGATGTTGGGATGGCACCGGAAGTAGCCATAGCCATATTTTACTTTCAACTTATTTCTTGCCACCTAAATGCATTCTCAATGATTTGGGTTCCCCAAGAGAACCTCGTGTTGAATGTTATCCTTTTAAAGTTCCTATGAATACATCAATCAAATTGCTCATCTATAGTATCGTTACCTTTATATATTCAATCTTTGGAAGTTCTCAATGTGATGTTAGCGAACCCTTTTCTTGAGATTTATCAATTAAATATATGGTGTGCTATGTTTCTTGAGGTGAGAATTTGTCCGGAAGTGAAGCGAGTGATTTGAGAACAAAATTAAATATCAACCATACAAATTGATTGTGCTCCTAAGCCATAAAACAATTACCTTTTATTAATATGGCACATTATATGTAGATCAAAGAATTGCTCCATCTGAGTATCCAACGCGATTGGGTCCTTGACATCAAACTTCCTCTTATTGATCTTAGGAGCGTGGTTGGTCTTCAACCCAAAGTTGGAGTTTCTTCATTCTTGATTCACCTTCCTTGTCCTCATCATGAATTTCATGGGATACATTTTCACTTCGGTGTCCTCTCTATTAGAAATTTTTCAATCCTTCCATGATCTCCCCTTTTAAAGCGTCCATCTTGATATTTGTACTTACTCAAACTTGCTTTTGTTGAATCCATCATCTCTTGTAGTTCATCTTTTGTTACTGTCTTCTTTACTTAGCTTTTGTTGAATCCATCATCTCTTGTAGTTCATCTTTTGTTACTGTCTTCTTTTGTAAATCATTTATGTCCCTACGCATTTCTTCACCTTCATCAATAGTCCAAGTAGAATTGTCTGGAGGTGTATTTGGTGTAGAAGTTCCCTTTTTTGGGTGACATGTTGGCCACGTATCACTTTAAACCTTGATTTTGAGGTGGTTCTACTAGACAATATTCCTTTTAATGTATTTCCAAAATTTCGGCCCTTTTGAGTATGAATGTTTATTTTTTTTAGGTCTCTGATATTGCTTCTCTTCAATTCCACAGGTATGATATAAATTGGATGTGCCAAGTGGAATTTATGGTAACTTCCCCACAACTTTACAATTTTTGGCCTTTCCAGGAGATCTCACTTGTATAGCATGCCCACACAAAATAATTGATATAAAATTCAAAAAATTGTACTAGAACTACTACGGGCTGTCCACTATCCAATGCAACTAGTTTCACTCAATTTGGATACTCTAGGAAGAAGTTATGATTGTTTTACCTGGAACACATGCTTGAGACTAGTCAATACGACTAGTCAGATACCCTATCTTCCACAGGGTGTATTTACAAATTTAAGATGGCCCAGAATCTGAAATTTCTACCACATATACCTTGCTAATTTATGTGAATATCATCTGGAGTTCAGGGTCTGAAACGTTACAAAAAAAGTTTTATATCAAAAATTCCGCAATGACTCAATTCAAGATGATTCCAGAACCCTACCTTATAAAGGCTATATCACCAAAATTATAAGGCCTCAGGAGATGAAATTTTAACCCAACGTACCTTGATCTGTCTACTAAATATCCTCCAAGCAGTTCCTTATGAATAGTTGTAGAAAACAAGTTATAGCAAAAATTCCACAGTGTCTCAGATGTAGCAGCGAAACTCCAAGACCTTCAGCTCTGATACCATATGTTAAAAACCAAATATCAATATAGCATAGAAAAACATCAGAATAAGTACTCAACACCTTGAAAACAGAGATAATTTTAGATAATAAGCCTCTTCGAGGGGGAAACCTCCTTTTACCCCACATAAATGTGCAAGTACAGGATGATTCCAAATGACAATGTCTCCTTGGTATATATAGGAGACTAGGAGGTATAATTACAACTAATGGAATAAAGTCGACATAAATAAAATAACATTAATAATGTAATATGCCCCAATTAAGGGGTAATGAGCCAATATTAGGGATTAACAGTTGAATTCATATCACTCAACAATCTCCCCTTGTGACCATTTCTCCCCCTGGAACCATGCCTTTGTCCTCTGCATCTCTATGATGCTCCCCCTGGATGCATGCTTTTGTTCTCTGCATATGATAAATCTCTCCCCCTTTTTCATCAATGGAAAAGGTATCTTTCCATCCGGGGTTGATCCCCCTAACTGAACAGTCTAATCTCTCAACTTGAACTGTCCTCTTTATGGTGCTTCCTCATGTACATCTAAGACATATAAGATAAGCATTCAAAAGAATTCATTTTGGAGTAGAAATAACTCTGAGTCTCTAGCAAAGATACTCAAAGGATTCCCATGGAAGCAGTTTTGTAAAGATGTCTGCCACTTGTTGTTTTGTGCCCACATATTCAACTCTGATGTTCTTTTCTGCAACTCGTTCCCATAGAAAGTAATACTTGATTGGAATGTGCTTCATCTTGGAGTGCATCACCGGGTTATTTGAGATACTGATGGTGCTTGTATTATCTCAATATATTGGAATGGGCTCATCGTACTCAACCTGTATAACTGTTAGAGTTTGTTTCATCCATAGGACCTATGTACAACATGTTGTTGTTGTAAAATACTTTGCCTCAGTTGTAGATAAATATACTGATGATTATTTCTTTCTTATCCATGATACTAAAAACTCACCCATGTAGAAAGATGCTCCACTGGTGCTTCATCGGTCAACAATGCAACCTGCCCAATATGCATATGTGTAGGCAATAAGTGATAGATCCTTTCCTTTTGGATACCATAATCCAAACTCTTATGTTCCTTTGAGATATTTGAAAATCCTCTTCACTGCTAATACATGTGATTCCTTTGGTGCTGCTTGCAATCGTGCCACTTGTTCAACTGCCACCATTACATCTGGTCTGGATGCTGTCACATATAGTAGGCTACCAATCATTGACTTGTATTTCCTCTGATCCGTAGACTTTGAATCATCATATTTTCTCAAATTGAAACTGGTTTGCATGGGAGTGATAAATGGTTTGCAATCTTCCATTCTGAACCTCTTTAAAAATTTTCTGATATACTTGGTTTGATAAGTACGAATTCCTTGGTTGGTTTGATGTATCTGAAGACCCAAAAAGAAGGATAGTTCTCCAAGTAATGACATTTCAAATTCATTTTGCAAGTCCTTTGCAAATTTCTGTCTTAACCTGTCATCAGTACTTCCAAAAATAATATCATCAACATAAACTTCAATTAATAAAATACTATCTTGAGTTACCTTGATGTAGAGGTTGTTGTATTCACTTCCTTTTCTGAACCCTTCCTGCTGTAGATATTTATCCAGTCTAGAGTACCATGCTCTAGGAGCCTATTTTAGACCATAAAATGCCTTCTTTAATTTACACACATAATCTGTGTTCTCTGACAACTGAAATCCTTCTGGTTGTTCAATGTATACCTCTTCTTCAAGTTCCCCATTCAGAAAAACTGATTTTACATCCATCTGATACACTTTAATATTTTTGGAGCATGCATAAGCTAAAAGTAATTAGATTGCTTCCATTCTGGCAACTGGGGCAAATGTATCTTCAAAGTCGATTCCTTCAACCTATGCATATCCTTTACATACCAATCTATCTTTGTTCCTTGTAAATTGTCCATATTCATTCAATTTATTCCTATATACCCACTTTGTGCCGATCACATTCTTATCCTTTGGTGTTGGAACCGATTCCCAAGTGTCATTTTTCTCTATTTAATCCAATTCTTCATCCATGGTCTTATTCCAAAATTCATCCCTGCTGGCCTTGTCAAAACAGGTTGGTTCAATTGTAGATGAGAGTGCTAGGTGCATTTGTTCTGGTGAACATATTCTTCTTCTAGTCTCAACTCCTGCATCTTTGTTTCCAATAACCTAATCTGAAGGATGATTCTTCTGTACTCATCTGTTAGGTTTCTTTGGAGGCACTTGGTGAACTTGCTCTTCTACTTTTGTCGGATCCTCTTCATCTTCCCCTTCTACTTATTTTTCATCTTCTTCTTTTTCTTCATAAATTTGTTCCATTGATTCATTTTCTTCTTCCTTTAATTCTTGTCTACCTGTTTCATCAATTGTTACATTGATTCTTTCCACAACTTTGTTCAATCTTAGATTGTAACACTTGTATTCTTTCCTTGTACTTGAGTAACCAACAAGTACTCCTTTGTCCACACGAGAGTCAAATTTTCCCATTCTGCAATCTTCTCTTTTGATGTAGCATTTTCTTCCAAAAACTCTGAAGTGCTTCACATTTGTTGGTCTTCCTTTCCATAGCTACTAGGGAGTTTTGTCAATGTTGTTTCTGAGCATTAATCCGTTTTGAATGTGAATTTTTGTATGCACTGCCTGTGTCCAAAAGATATCTGTCAATTTGGAATACATTAGCATTGTTGGAGCCATTTCCTATACTGTCCTGTTCTTTCTTTCAACAACTCCATTCTGTTGAGGTATCCTAGCAACGAAGAATTGTCTTTTTATTCCATGCCTACTGCAGTAGTCCATAAATTCCTTTGAAGTGAACTCTCCTCCATTATTATATCTCAAGCATTTGATTTTTGAATCCATTTCATTTTCAAACATTTCCTTGTATACCTTGAAGTTTTCAAAAGATTCTGACTTATTCCCGAGGAAGAAAACTGAAATCATTATTATATAATCATCAACTAATAACATAAAGTATTTCTCACCTTTTAAACCCTTTTTTGTAGTTGGTCCAACTAGATCAGTATGCACAATTTTCAGTGGTCTTTTCATTGAATATTCCTTTGATTTGAAACTGGTCTTTGTTTTCTTTCCTTGTTGACAATGCTTGTATAAAGTGTTGGATGGTTTCGTGATCTAGGGAATTTCTCTAACTTCTTCCCTTTTTCTGACTTTGACAATGTTATCAACATGTATGTGAAACATTATTTTGTGCCATAGCCAACTTTCATCTTCCTTTCCTAGGCAACACTTTTCATTTCCAATTTCACTTAATACATATATGTTTCTTGAAGTTCTTGCAGCTGTTGCAATCAATTTTCCTAAACATTCTTTTCTTATCTCACACTTTTGTGAAACAAAAGTAACCTTATGACATTGGTCACACATTTGACTTACACTTAGAAGATTATGTTTCAGATCTTCTACTAGTAGAACATTTTCTGCCTTGGTATTCTTGTTCCCAATTCTGACTGTGCCTTTTTCAATGATTTTAGTTGAATCATCATTTATGAAGGAGACTGATCCATCTCTTTCCTTTCTTAATGTAAGAAACCTATCTATATCACCTGTCATATGTTTTGAACAACCACTATCAACATACCAACCATGTTTCTTCTACTTATATTGTAGAGCGAGTGTGCATTCTTCATTGCTATATTGATTCTGCTTTCTTATCCTTTTCCTTTTCCAAGGTTCCTGTCTATGACTGTTGTTTTTCTGTTGTGGTTCTCTAGGAGAGACTATCAATCTGCAATATTTGGCCATGTGTCCAAAGTTGTTACATTTGTAGCATTCCACTTTAGTGATCAAATATTTAAACCTGTTGTAACTTCTTCTCTGTGTTTCACTAGGCCTTCTTGGATAACCCTTTTGTGTATGACTTTCAAAATTGTTTATGTTCCTATTATTAGCTCTGCAATTCACAACTTTATGTCCAAAATTATTACATGCATAACATAAACCAAAAAATATAGTTTCATACCTGGGAGTTGAAGATCTTTTGAAAGGAGTTACTATTATGAATCCTTCTTCTTCTCGAGGCTTATCTATTTCTGTTGCTCGTTGATTCTAAAATCTGAATCTTCTTGGTGGAGGAGTGTCCTTGTAATTTTCTTTGTAGACCTTCCTTTACCATTTGATTATTTCTACATATCTTTTGGGATATGTTTCTTGTTTTCTTGTTTTGGAGCTTGATCCCTTTTCAGTCTGATTGTATCCAAGTCCGAACTTGTCATGATGAGAATTTTATCTGTTGATAATGTCATTCAAAACTTTTGATCTGTTCTGCATATTTTTCTTTGGAAGATCCTTTCTTAATGTGACAATCTCTTCTTCCAAATTTTCAATGATAGTGTCTCTTCCTTCTAGCTGTTCTTTGAGTGCTTCTTCAATTCTTTTATCTTCTTCAATTTGAACCTTCAAATTTGTGATCATTTGTTCTAGTTCTTGAGTTTCTTCTTTCTTGTCTAGTTCCGCTTGTAGTTTCTTGTTTTTCTTCTTTTCTCTTTTGATAACTTCTATGGCACACAACAATTCTTCTTGGTAGTAAACTTCTGCCTCTTTATATTCTTCTTCAGAGTCTTCTACTACCATGAATATAACTCTTTCTATGTCACTATCACTGATTTCATCTTCATCTGATGATGAGATGTCTTCTTTGGTGCATAAGATTTTCTTGAAAACTTTCTTGTGGTTCTTTTGCCTTTATATGGTTGTTTTATATTTGAGTAAACTTCATCATTTCTCTTTTTCTTATGAGGACATTTGTTAACAAAATGACCAATACCATCACAATTAAAACAAAACAAAAAATCTTACCTCTATACATGTCATTGGTTCTCTTGTTCAATCTTTTGACAAAGTTGGCCACTTCTTCATCATCTTTCGAGACATCATTGTTGCTGCTATGTTATTTTTCTTTTTTCTTTCCCTTTTTCTTTGACTTTTTGGATTCTTATTTTATATCTGGATTTTCCTGTTCAATTCTCATTTCATATGCTATGAAGATTCCATGTAGTTCGTCCATGCCTATTGAGTTCAAATCTTCTCTTTCTTCTAGTGTTGATATCTTAGGTTCAAATCTCATAGGAAGAGATCTTAGTATCTTTTGAACAATTACAGATTCTTTGATTTTTTCTCCCAATCCCATGATTGCATTTACTGTTTCATCAACTCATAAAACATAAGCAACAAAATTCTCATCTTCCTTCATCATTAGTTGTTTGAACTGACCTTTGTAAGTTTGAAGCTTTGCTTCTTTGACTTTTGAATCTCCTTCATAAATATTTTGAAGTTTGTCCCAAATATCTGTTAAGGTCCTAACCCGCACATAGGTAGATTAATGTATTCGGATGTAATAAAGGTCAATATTAATAAGACCTTTCAATAAAATAGAATAAGGCGGATGT